>QJPP01001693.1:0-118808 GCA_003996215.1 Jaltomata sinuosa | reverse complement strand
GGTCCACCCTTGGACATTGGGCACCTCAACGCAGGCAATCAGCTTAAGTTGAGGGTGGCTACTACAGAGGTGAATGATAAGAAAAAAAGGATGGAGATGGTTGGTTGTGAATAGAATGAAAAGTCCGGGTGTGTGCCTAAGAAAAGAAAAATAAAAAGAAGTGAAAAAGATTGAAAAAGTAATAAAAAGAATTGTCAAAATATAGAGGCCGCACCTGTAGCTAGAAAGAAGGGAATAAAGAGGTGAATAAGGATGGATAAAGTAACGTTATGTGGTAAGATGTCGGTAGTTCCAAAGAGGGCTTAGTCACTAACCCCTAAATGTATCCTACCTGCACCCGAAGCCTCATTACAAGCCTAAACAAGTCCTGTAGTGATCCTGAGTAGCTTTCTGAAGAACCGAAATAGAATAGTAAGGGCAAGCCTATGGTATCGCATGTGCATTGTTTGAAATCATTTGTGAGTGTGAGCGCTTACCTAGTCCCAAATCTTGTGTGTGGGATTTCTTTGTGGTGAGGGCACCAAGATATCTATATTGTCGATTGATTGTTAGGATAGCTGCGCGTGTGTATGTAGAATATTCTATCATATCGGAATGACATGTTTGGATCCTTGCAAGTTAGTGTTTCATACATTCGTGTGCTACGAGGGAGCTTGATTTAATTGAATAAGTTTTGAATGACCATGAGTTGCTATAGACATGAGTTGTTTCTTAGTTGAGTCGTAGTAGTGTTTTTATGTCATGTTGCTTGAGGACAAGCGAACGTTTTAAGTTGAGGGTGTTGATGTGACGCCATTTTACGTCACTTTCGACTCCTTTTTACTAAGAACAATCGTGCGTTTTCAAGCAACCGTTGTTGTTTTTGATGTTTTTATGTTGTATTTGTAGGAAATGGAAACAAACACGGAAACGGACGGAAATACGAGAAAAAGAGGATTCTTCCTAAGAGTGACGGCCTGAGTGACGGTCCGTCACACATGTGACGGTCCGTCATAGAGACCGTCGCATGGAGGCAGCAAAGGAGGCGGCACCACTGCCTAGCAGTGACGGTCCAGGCGACGGTCTGTCACTGCCTTGACGGTCCGTCAGCCTGGCCGTCAAGTTAAGGCAGTGGCGTTAAGCGGCTGCCCGCGTTTTGGGGATTCCTAGCCCGTTTTGGATTTGGCTTCTATTACTCCTATAAATACCCTATGATAGGTTTATTTTAATTATCATTCACCCATTAGTTTAAAACACGTTTTAGTTATTTTGGAGAGAAAACAACACGGTTCATTTGTATTGAACTCGTGTTCTTGATTCGTTCGTGAGTTCTTGGTATTTCTTGCTCTTGGATATTGGAAGATTGATTGTTTCATTATATTGTAAGACTTTTTCTTCCCTTTATTATGAATACAACTATTTTCTCTTCTTCTTCGAGCATGAGTAACTAAAACTCCCGCAACTAGGGTTGTGGGAGCCGTGGCAAACGTAGCGATTTAGATTCCGGTTAGCGTTGGGTTCAATTTACATGTAGTCACATTGTTAATCATCCTTTATGTCACGTTTTCTAGTGGTTGCAAAAATTAGAACATGCCTAGGTTTAATTTGCTTGAGTAAAGAGATTAAAATCGGGAAAACTTGATTAACAACAAGGATTCGAGACTACTAACTCTCGTCTAATGATTAATGTCGTAACTGGATTAATCTACTTGATGTTAGGATTGAACGCTAAAAAGCACATCTTTTCGAGGTCGAGAGAATAGAAAAGGAAATTTGTTTATTTGGTCGAGAGACGTTTAGACGATACAATTGACGCAATCACATCGTGACACGCATATAGAAAGAACCCGGTTAAGCCTAGGATCGACATTGTTACAAAAGCCATGGTGAACACGTCCCTAGTTCATTCTCTCCTATTGATTATTTCTCTTACATAATTGTTGCTTTTGTTCACGTTGATTACAAAACCCCCCCTTTAATTACCGGAAACAATTGACGACTAGTCACGTACTTCACTAAAGACTTAATCTTCACCATATTCTCTGTGGGATTCGACCCCAACCTTGTTGGGTTCTTTACTTGACAACGATCGCTTACGCTTCATTAATTTGAGGTGTAGTTTGAGCGTTATCAAGGTCCATTTGTTTGGTCGCATTATAAGTTTTGAAGTCAAGCAAGTCGGTAAAAGTTATCGTAAGATCTTTAATAAATTTTCTGAACTTTGGGTAAAATGTCTCAGAGATTTTCTCTCAATATATAAAGAGTTAGAAGTCCCCCAAAATACCAAATCGAAGGTCTACGAGTCTAGTTTCCAACGCATAAAACCTCACATCCAACTGATCTCGGAGTAAAAAGTTATGACTGTTTTACCGCAGACTGTCTGGCAGAAACCGGGTTGCGAACCGGGTCGGGAACCGGGTCGGGTCTAACTCGATTTAAGCCTCAATTTCACGTTTTAAAATGCCATTTCAGTTCTGAAACAGTGAGAAAGCATAAGGGAGGGTTCTTGAGTATCAAAATCGTGCGTACTCGAAAATATTTAATTTAAAAGTCGAAGGTGGTAGAAAATTATATTATTATTACCTTTTCAAAATATTTTAAAGGTTTATGAAAAATATTTTTGTTACGATATAATTGTATATGTACTTATTTTATAAGATTTTTATACATTGTAATATTTTAGCGGAGATAGTAAATTTAGTTATGTTGAAATTTATTATTATAATATAGTAGGTTTATTCGAAATAATTTTCTATTTATTATGGTATATTCAAAAAGCTATATTTATTTTATCACGAACCTATGCAATACCCGAATATATACATAATCGGGAAAAGAATATAGTATGGTGTGACACCAAGATTCCACGTGGAATCAAGGGATGCCACACCAAAATACATGCTGCCATTTGTCCATTAGGTGGCCATCACCTACCAACACTTAGCTAGTGCTATTTATGTTGGAAATTAACAAAGTTCACTGAACCTTTGTTTCATTCATTAACAAGTGTAGTGTGTTGTTGGCTGCTCCATATACATACATACGCATACAGAGAAGGGGTTGGTGGAACCAATTAAATGTTGACGTTATATTAAATTTTTGAAGGAAATTAATTATCTACGTCAAATTATTCAAGCCCGAGTTAAAGTTTGATTTCGTGTTGGAGCTTTTTCGAGGAGTTTCAAGCTTATCGTCGGACGACAGGTAGGTTACGGTTTATTTTCCCTAGACTCCGCATATATAGGATGAAATTGTATTAATGGGCATCCTTGGGTTGGTTTATTAGGTTGGTACCACAGACCTCGACCGCTTTATTCATGTCCGCCTACTTTTGTTCCTCCGTTGCTTGTAGTATTTGCCGATATAATTTATTTACCCTTGTGGTCCTGTGAGGCTTTGTTGACTCTGGAACATAGAAGGTGGGATGTTGGGAATGTCCGCGAGTCCCAGGCATAGAATTGTCCTTCTAGGCTGGTTATTCTTGCTTAGTAGTTGTGGGCCTGTGCAGGGTCGATATGTTGATTGTGAGCTGCTGGGCAGCTATTGTGTGTGATCATACCATTTCCATGCATATAAAGAGGTTTTATCCATGTTTTACTATTGTTTTGGCTTCGGGCCTACTGGCACTATTTTCTAAACCTTGCATGGCCCGGGGGGCCCGTTTTTTATGGAAATAATTTGGAAATGGTTTGATTTAACTTGTGAATATTCCTGGATAAAAGGAAGTAAAATTATGTTTTAAATCATCAGTTTTACGATTAACGCTAGACTCGGCAGGGCCGGGGTGCTAGTTGAGTTTTCTTGTTACTTGAGATGATTTTAGCCTTAGTCGGACCGAGCACCAGAGATGACTTTCTACTATTTAGACCCGGTTATGCCCGAGCACCCTTGGAGGGGTTTTTGAGACATTTTCCTACTAATTTAGTCCTGGACAGGGTCTGGGCATGCATATTCGAGACTGGGTCTCTATCTTGAACCCGGACTTGCTTCCGGACGACATATTTTGATACTGAGTTTTAGTATGGGGTCTGGGACCTCCATGGACCTTGCCATCCGGGCCAGGGGCTACGGGCTGCGTGTGCGGAGGAAGGGTATACGGTGGAGTAGAGGTATACGGGAAGTGTCCTTCAATGGAACCTACCTGCTGGGCCGGATCGGCACCGGAGGAGGTACATACAGAGATACCATTTCACTTGAGATCTTCATGCATCATATCATTCATCGTTTGAGGCTCCACCCTTGTTTGTTGTTTGTTGATTGTACGCTCCGGTAGTATGGATGCCGGAGGGTTTGTTTTCACTTGTTTGTGTTCCTCGGTTGTATGGGCGGCCGGGGGACTGTAGGTAGACTTTTGCTATTTACTTACAGAATTGTTCCCTGCTACGGTTAAGTATGAAATTGGTTACTGCTAGACTGTTAGTTTCTGGATTTGAGATTTCTATGATTAGTTGAGTTTGATTCATGTCCCTGAGCATGTCTATCATTACTCTTTCCGTCTTCTTACACTTGAGGTTACCGGTATACCGTCCATTTCGTAAACTTATTATGTATACACTGTTATTGCAAGGACCCCAGGTGAGTTATTTCTTACTTTCACCTGTGCCTATGGTGTGTATATTCTGGTTACTGGCCTCACATGTGGTTCTGTTGATTTCCCTCTAGGCTAGTTCCTGTGTACCTTTCGTTGATTTCTGTGACTGCTTGCTTCTATTCTGTCTGTTACTACGCTTTTATCTTAAATGTGCCCAGTCGGCCTATGATACCTACTAGGTACCTTATTCTTCGCATTTTGTGCTCACCCTACCCCCCTGCATCTTTGGGTGCAGATCCTAGCGTGGGACATCGCCGTTAGATCGCTGTGATTCGTGCTTGGGGATCTGTTGGGGACTACTTCAGACTGAGGGTGAGCTCCTGGCGATCGGAGTTTAGCTTTAGTTTATCTTTTGCTTTATGTACTCTATTACCATTCAGAGACATCTGTATATATTGTTTTGGATCATTTGCACTCCACGTATGTAGTTTGGCTCTATACTATGATACCAGGTCTTGGGGTTTGGTTTAGTTTCCGCATATGTATATATTTATATCCCTATTATCTATTCTCTTCGTCTTGTTCCCTTATTTGTTAGATAATAGCCCATTACTAACGATCCTAGGCTACGGGGATTGGTTTACCTACCGGGGGTTGTAGGTGCCATCATGACCGAGAAATCGGGTCGTGACAATAATTCCCTTAATTTGGTAGCTGATTCTTGCCTTCTTTCCGATTTCCATTTCTTAATTCTCCCATTATTGGTTTCTAAACATTAGGGGCTGTTTTAGCCCAAAATCATTGCCCAAATTCCTTGACTTTTCGGGCATGCACTCCCATGGTCTTGGTGATCATAATGTGAGTTTTAATTTTTGATTCAGGGTTCCAGAGGCCACGGACCCGTCGGTGACCCAAATTTCAACGTGGATACAATTATAGCATTATGGGTATTTTTAGACTCATTTTAACATATTATTATGTTTTTGATAGTGTGATCATTATTCGTGGTCTCTCAGAGCAATTCAGGTTTGGACATTTTTGTTCGGACAACTTGTCATCGGACAACAGGTAGGTTACGGTCTAAAATCCCTAGACTTAGTATATATAAGATAAAATTATTCTAATGGGCATCCTTGGGTTGGGTTACTAGATTGGTACCACAGACCTTGACCACTTTTCCATGATTCGCCCGTTTCTTTCCTCCGGTTTATGTATTACTCTTCGTAGTTCATGTTATCACTCTCATGGTCCTGTGTGACCTTGTTTGACTCTGGACCATAGATGGTGGGCTATTCGGGGGTGCCGGTGAGTCCCGGGCATCATTATTGTGATATTATGATGGCTATCTGTGATGTTGAGCGATTGGAGCCTGTGTAGGGCCGTATGTTATTTGTGAGCGGATGGGCAGTGATTTATGTTGATCATATCATTTCCATGCATATTATGAGAATTTCCTACTACATCTTACTACGGTTTTGGCTTCGGGCCTACTGGTACTGATTTTCTAAACTTTGCATGGCCCTGGAAGCCCGTTTTCAATGGAAATGACTTGGAAATGATTTGGAATTGACTTGTGGATTTTCTTGGGGTAAAAGAGAATTAAAATATTTTTTCTATCACTAGTTTTACCATTAATGCTAGAGTCGACAGGGCTGGAGTGCTAGTTAAGTTTTCTTACTGATTTGAGATGGAATTAGTCTCGGTTGTACCGAGCACTAGAGATGTTTTACCACTATTTTAGACCCCGTTATGACCGGGCACCCTTGGTGGGGATTTTACATATTTTCCCACTATTTTAGACCTGGACAGACTCTGGGCATGCATACTCGAGATTTGAGTCTTCAGCTTGAATCCAGACCTACTCCGAATGATATTTTCGATATTGAGTTATAGTATAGGGTCTGAGACCTCCATAGACCTTGACGTTCTCGATCTGGGGCCTGGGGCTATGTGTGCCAGAGGGAGGGTATACAACGGAGTAGAGGTATACATATAGTATCCTTCCATGGAACCCACATGTTGGGCCCGATCGGCACCAGAGGGGGTATATATACAGAGTTACTATTCCACCCTAAGATCACCATGCATCATATTATCCATTGTTTGAGACTCTACCCTTGTTTGCTGTTTGTTGAGTGTATGCTCCAATTGTATGGGTGGCTAGAGGGTTTATTTTCACTTATTTGCATTCCTCGGTTGTATGGGCGGTTGGGGAACTATATATAGACTCTTGCGACTTTATCATGTTATTATCCCTTGTTCCGGTTATTTCGAGATTTTGTATTGCAAGGTTGTTAGCTTCTAAATTGAGATTGGTATGATTACTTTGGTTATTAATTCCTATTTTTTGAGCATGCCTATCTTTAGTCTTCTCCTCCCTTCCCTTGTAGTTGAGGTTACTGGTATACCGTCCACTTATGAAACTTTTTATGTATATACTTTTATTGCAAGGACCCCAGGTGCGTCGTTTCCTACTTTCACTTGTGCTTGTTGTGTATATATTATACTTACTAGCCTTGCATGTTTTTCTGTTGTCTTCCCTTTGGGCTAGTTTCGGTGTACTTTTTCGTATATTTCTATGACTACTTGTTTCTACTCTGTCTGTTACTATGCTTTTATCTTATATGTGCCCAGTTGGCCTATGATACCTACTGGGTACCTTATGCTTCGCATTTGGTGCTCATACTACACTCTGCATCTTCTAGTGCAGATCCTAGTGTGGGACATCGCTGCTAGATTTATGTGAGTCATGCTTGGAGATTTTGGACTATCCATACTGAGGGTGAGCTCATGGCGACCGGAGCTTAGATTTTAATTTATCTTTTGCTTTATGTACTATATTACTACTCGGAGACATTTGTGTATATATTGTTTTGGACCCTTTCATACTCCTTATAGTAGATCCGACTCTATACTATGATACTAGGTTTTGGGTTTGGTTGAGCGTCCACATATATATGTATATATTCCTATTATCTATTTACTTCATCTTGTTCCCTTGCTTCCGCTTATTATATTGTTCTTACGCTTAAATTATTAGCTAGTAGCCCATTACTAACCGTTTCGGGCTACGGGGATTGGTTCGCCTACTGGGGGTTGTAGGTGTCATCATGACTGAGAAATTGGGTCATGAAAATAATGTTAAAAGTATAGCTTGGTCTAAATTCAGGTCACAAGAGGGCCCGTGGGGCCTATAACCCAAAATCAGAAATGGAAAAATGCACAATGATCACAACACTCCCATGAGTGCATGCTCAGAATATTTAGATGAATTTGGCTTGGAAATGGCTCAAAACAGTCCACAAGCTAGAAGATTAAAGAAGGAATTAGGAAAAGAATTGAAGAACAATTTAACAGAATTAACAAAGAACTTACCAAATTGGAGACAAGAAAACGATCACGGAACCAAGAAATTCCACCCAAACACCAGGAATTAAAGCTATTTAGAGAATTGAGAAGCTTGAGTTGTATTTTAATGGATGAGGTCGGTTTTGGAGTGAATAAAATGAAGAAGGAAGTATATATACTACTGATAATGCTCAAATGTACTCTCCTAAAAGGAGATATCGGCGATCGTTAGAGCAAAAAACATTTATAGTATCCGACGGATGTCGGGGTCGATCCCATAGGGAATTTAAAGTTTAGCCTAGATGATTGTAAAACAGACTTCACCCAAGAGTTGATTGCTTAACAATAATAATGTAAAAAAGGGGGAATAGGGAATTATCACAATTCGAATTCCAACAAATCAATATGTAAAAATGGGTGTAAAAAATGAGAGAGGACGACAAGGGATGTGTGTCAAATGGGACTCGAATATGGGAAAGGGTGATTGCTTATTCATGCAAATTCATGCTAAACGACATGGGTAACCTTGGTTTTAGGTATGGTTATTCATCTCTCTATCATCAACCATGTATTTAACAGTCTTAAATCAAGCACTATTGATTAAGCAATAAACAACCAAGATAATGCTTAGAGAGGTCACGCTATTTCTAGTTTAGACCCTTAAATGGGTGATTTCGTTGATTTGAGCTATCTCTAGCCTCAAGGTAAATGGAATTCCAAGTTCCTACTAGCAATTTCACATACGAAGTTATGATTTTCTCTTTTAAGCAAGAACATAACCAAGTAAGGAAAATCAATGTTTGCAACCACCAATTTTATAGTTAAAATATGGTGAAATCACTAGACCCATGTCAATTAAGCAATTATAAACAAGAATTAACAAAACCCACACCCATTTATCAAGTACCCATCATCAACACATCTCTAGACAAGAGGTTTAGCTACTCATGCTTAAAGAAAGAGATATACCAAGTGGATAATTCAATTTCTCTTCCATTCAAGATAAATTTATCAATATCCAAGCTTAGTTTGTACACAAATGGTGGTTCTAAGAATTGGGAAGAAGGAATTGGGAGAAACCCTCTTCTTTTTCGTAGAAGAAAAAACTTGATCACAAAGCTAAGAATTGTTCAAAACTCTTCAAAACTATCCAAACTATTTACAATTCTTCCTAAAATGGGTTATAAACATTCCCAAAACATCACATAAATTTGGACAAAAATTCCCTTCGGGTAGTGTGCGGCACGATGTGTGGTTCCCATGCTATCATGTGTGTGTTGCACACCCTTCGTCAATGGTCCAGTGACTCAGAAAAATTAGGAGCTTCATGCAAAGTGGGAGCGGTTTGCACCAGGCATTGGGCACGTCGCACAATGACCGCACCCCTTAGCAGAATCTTCAGTTAACTTTTATTTTCATGCAGTAGAAGGTGCATTCCGCACCAAGGCAAGTATGTGTCGCACGGGCGCCGCATCTCTCAGCAAAATCTTCGTCTTGTTTGATCACTTCACACTTCACTCCTTTTTGGCTATTTTTGAGTCCATTTTCTTGTTTTCTATCTTTGATCACAAGTACCTGCATATACATCAATAAAGGTCATAAGAACCTCTAAATATTATCAAAACATAGCAATAATTCATGAGTAAAGGCTCAATAAGTTGGTAGATTACCGACTTATCAAACCCGCAAACTTGAACTATTGCTTGTCCTCAAGCAGGATACTCACATGGTAAGGAATGAATTATTCTCTAGAACTAAATCAAGGCACCATAGACTACTCTATTCTAAAAAACTAAGAAAAATAACAAATAAAAAGACTCAACTATTGTGCTCATCTCAATATGAACCACCACACTATCAAGGCAATAGATCATTTCAAAACCTTTTCAAAAGGACTTTATTTTTCATTTAAAATCAAGGGAAGTTTTTCATTCAAAACACGATACAAAGCTTCTCAAGTCATTGGCATGGACCATCAAGGTTTGCCTCGAGATTCGCTACATAACTTGTCTCCTTCATTCCTCTTAATTGAAATAAAGACTTCATGTTTTAATTTGAGTGCATGATGACACTCACCGCAAGAGAGAATCCCACTCACAATCATGAAATTCATAAATCAAAAGGATTATAAAATAACCAAGAAGACTCTCAGTCTCTCAAGAAAGTTCAAGTGCACACATGTTGACCCATAGGCTTGCCCTTCATGTAAATCGCCACTAATGTAGGGTGGCCAAGCTCGGAATCACCTAGGACTTACGGGTTACGATGTTGGCTTGGGCTAAGGTGAGGATTTTATTTCGTTCAAGTGACTACACCTCCCTAATTCTCTTTGTTATTGTTTCAAACACCGCTCACATTTTCTACTTTGACTTCACCTTATTTCTCCCTCACAGAACCCAAGCTTCTCCTTTTCAATCATGATGATTCAAAACTCTTTTTATCACCTTTTTTTGGTAGAACCTATTCTTTTCTTTTCATTTTGCTCATTAGATTGAACTTTTTGGAGAAAATTTTCAATCTAAACTTAAGGTGCTACCTTGCACTTGGAGTGCATCCTTTTTCTTCTCCTCATTGATCGCATACACCCCCAAACTTAGGCTTTTTCCTATGTTGTCTTTTCATTTCCACCCCAAACCTAGGCTTTTAGCCTACTTTTCATTTTCAAGAACTCAGGGGGGATGGGTGCCAAGATAGAGGTTCCAAAAAGGTTAAGATGTTAAGCAAGGTGCCAAAGAATAGTCACAAGCTCAAAGGGGTTTACTAGGATTGATGTTGAGGTAAGTCATTTGGATGAAGTGGTTATTCAAAAAGGGCCTAAGGTCATTTTTCAAGTTCGATCACACCTAGAATTTTGCCTTGAATCACATTTGGGGCAAGTTCTAGACAACACGCATATGCAAGAATCAAGGTAAAGTCTCACCACACATGGCATCATGCCACAAGACTTCTTTCATTAGTCTCAAGATCAATTGGGACAAATGAGTTTTGATAAGTTATTCTGATTTCATTTCATACTCATTTTAGAATTGACAAAGCCAAAGTGAGAGGGTGCAAATCATGACAAGAGAATGCTTTCCTCAAAGTTTCATTTTCCCTCTTTCCTTTCTTTTTTTCAAAAAAGGTCTTGCCAAGAAAAAAAATTCAGTGGGTCCATCTTGAGACAAGCACTATGGACCAAATTAAAACTAAAACTTGGCATTTTCCCTTAATAAAGTCGCCTCTCAATCTATCATAGAGAAACACCAACCCGGTTCGACACAAAAACACATAAAAATAAAAGAAAAAGAAAATAAAGACAAAAAATTCCTCCTTGGGAAAGAACCGTGACATTAAGAAACCTCTCAGAGTTTATTGCTAAACTACTATTAACAAGGCGATTACCAATTTGCGCTCTCATGAATCATTTGTAAAACAAACCTCGGCGTAGGCGCTTAGCGCATTTGCAAGGAACGGGTAGCAAAACAATAGGATCGTGTAAGACTAACCCGGCACACAACCAAGAATTATAAATCAAGCTCGGCGTGGGCAAAATTAAGCTCAAAAACATGATACAAAGGCCTGGAAGGGAAATAACATAATAATCATCGAACATGCCTGATAAGGTCCAAATCAAATAGAGCAAAGAAACTAAAAATGTCAACAAGGCCCGGCAAGGTCAATAAAATATCTCAAGCCCAACACAGGCAACGAACAATCAAATCAAGTAACACCATCTCCCTCATAAAAAGAAGCATTTCCCTCAATGTTTTAATATCAAAGAAGGAGAAAAGGGGTGCAACTCCCTGGAGGCCTATGACTCATCATCATCAACTGGTGCTTCATCAACTGCGGCATTTCCACTAGGAACTGCACCACCCTTTCGGGAGTGTGCTATCACTGTGGAGTCCCTGAGAGCCTGCTGGAACCCTGGGTTCTCATCATCATCTAGCTCTATATCATCATCATGAGGCAGCGCAGCTTCATAATCTTGATAAGATGCACACAAGTCATCCATGGGTCCACGAGTGTGATGAGGCAGAGGTAAGTTGCTCAAGTCTGCCTACTAAACTGGCTGCTTCCCTTTGGCTTTGTCAACATCCTTTCTGAGTTGTCTAATGGCCCTTTTGACAACATCCACCCTTTTGCAAAGTGCAGATATGTTCCCCAAAACTTTATTGATAGCCCTCTTAACAGCCCTATCAATTAACCCTAACAGATCTCTCGCTAAATCTATCAATTACCTCTCGTGGTTGTATGTTTTGTCATCTATATCTTGGACGCCAATTTTTGTCAAAGTGGGTGCGGAGGCATGTGCATGTGCCTCTGATATAGCCCAAGAATGGGATAAAGCAGTCGGTTTAATTGGGTATCCCTAATAGATGACATTGATGGAAACAGGGGTGATGCAAACTCTCTTGCCCCTCACTATAATTGAATCCAAATTGGGGAATTTCTCCGCAGACCCTTTATATCCCTTTGAATCTTGCGTAGCTTGATAGGACACAAAGAACTCCTACATGACTTCCTCATAGTACCCCCCAAGTACGTGTTGAAAAGGGTACCATTCTCATTCAGCAAACTGATGGTGCATATTGGATAGCTCATCCCCAACTTCCCCCAAGTTAAAACTCTGCTCTTTATTGAATGTCCTATTGTTATCCCACTTATAAAAGGTCTTCATGCCTTTAACCCCAAAGCATATCCTTGCCTATTCTGCGGCTGATACTTTCCTTGGTTGTCTACATGTGTTGTCTAATAATGGAAATCAAACAAACAAAAAAGGAAGAAGAAAAGATATGGTAATTAATAACTAGAAATTTAAATTCTAGGCAACAAGGGGCTAGAACCTTCACCTCCTAATTGATTCCAATAACTAGAAACTAATCCAACTCAACCAATCAAGGAAAACCAATTGAAATCCACAAGTGGGAGACCTTCGATTAATTAAGCAAAGAGGTTAAACTAACAATCAAGAGAGTCACCCTAATCACTCACTAATTCCTTAAGGGAATTACACTAAGAATTACACTAGCAACTACAAGTTTAGAGTATCAATCTTCAATATGCAAAAACTAGTTTTCAAAACAAATAAAAACTACTACTTATACTAGGGAATTAGAAGATACTATCTATTACAATTTTATCCTTAATGAAGTAAGGGCCTTGTTTGGTTGTCTTCTTTTGGGAATTCTTGATTTCCTCCCTCCACCTCACTCTAATGGACCACCCACACATTGTATGCTTTCCTTTGGGATTCTTCAAGCTTTTCCAATGCTTCCCTTTCCATGAACATTGCTTAAAGGTCTTGGAGCTCTTTAGCTTGACTCCGTGTGAAAGGTCTTGAAGGATACGTGCCATCCAAGCTAGTACCATCCATGCTATCCAATCTAGTATCATTGTCCCTTCTAGAAGACATGTTCTGCACATGGAGATTGTGAGACCAAAAACAAAAGCAAAATCTTATTGTATTTTTGACATATGTGAAAGAAAAAGATCAAAAAAAAGTTATCAAACTAAACAAGATGGAATGCAAAGGAGTGGAAAAATGAAATAGGTAATTGACAGCTTATGCGGACCATATGCAGAATGAACAAGACATTGTGCACATCGTACATGATGTCGGACGCCTTTACAAGGTAGCGATGAGTTTCACTCACTTTAAGTATGCCCCCGCACGGTTAGGAAGAAACTGAACTAAGACTATCCAACTAGAGTATAGCCGGAAGGAGCTCTTTTTGTATTCAAAGTGTTTTCAAATAGCAATCCACTTCCTTTCCCCTTACCAGATCAAATGGGGAAATTCAAAAAACTATAGGAAAGGAAACATTTACTAAACTTCTCAAACCACGCCCTCGGTGATTGCTTCAATCCATACAGGGCTTTCTTCAATCTGCATACTTTATAAAGACGGCTGATCACTTGACTCAGGTTCTTCTTGTTGATGACTCAAGGTTTTCTTGGTTGGGTCCACCTAACCAAAGCTACAAATTTTTTAGTCATTGAAGAATCACACAGATGACAGATACTCTTCCAGCTCTCCTGACCAATTAGAAACAAAAATAAATAAAAACATAGTGCCAATAGAGCCATAAGCGCGGTGGGGGTTAACAGAGGACGTGCTCATACGGTTCATAGAAGGATATGAAAAAGTACTTCTTTGTGTCTTAGTAAGACCCCATCACTAATATTAATTTGTCTAACATATTATATTAATAAATATATATAATAAATAATTTTTTATATAAATAATAATAAAGAAGATGAATAAATGAATTCTTTTTTATTCTGCCCATTGAGGTGCGATTGCTAGTGCGGTTCGCATGCACCAAAGTGCACGTCGCACCATGCTTTGCACCTCAAAACAGTGAGTTGGAACCACTTTTTCAGCAGGTGTGATGCCTTGTGCATTTCGCACATCAAGATCCATGCACCACATGCAAAACGCACAAGAGCACAATTGGAATTTTTGGTTCCTTATGTTGTTGTGAATTACACATATGATTCGTGGAGCAATATCTGCATAAAGCACTTGGCACCAAGCAGTAAGCCAGTAGTTTTTTAAAACATTCGGGGGTAAAACAAAACATGACCATAATTTATCTGGCTACTCAGACTTCCCCGAATTTCATTATCACCATAACAAACAAAAGAAGAACTCAACAAAATCCCTTAAGAAGGATGTTACCCCGTCTATCGTCGGGAAAATCAAGACTTCAATTGTAATAATTAGGCACCAAGTTCAATAATTTTTACCTCCCCACACAAGATCACACACCCAACAAAATAATTAACAAACAACATGGGCACACAATAGTAGCAAATTTCAGCCCCACACAATAATTTTTGACCAAACCTCATGAAAGACGATGATTTGCCCTTAAGAATGACGTCACCCAATCTATCATAGGGCCAAATCATGAATCAATCATAAGTGGGTTACTCACACTTCATCCCAAACATAGATTTTCAAGGCTAAAAACTACTACAATCAACATGCATTATTACACTACGAAGTTCTACCAAGTTGATCCGAAGCAAAATCTATAACACAATTCAAAATTGGGGCCCCAAAATTTTGGATCTCACCCAAAATCAATATGGAAATTCTAACAAGCATGATTCACAATATAAGTTCCCAAGCAACATAAAAATATATATTTAACGTCGGGGAAATTACCACAAGTAAAGATTAAACAAGGAGAAGCAAAAATTGGAGTTTTGGGAAAGCAACAATGGTGACCAATATTTCACTAGGAAAAGTAACAGCGAAGATGGGTGGTAATGTGGCAAAGAAGTTTTGGTGAGAGAAGGAGAATATTTTGGGGAAGGTTGATGGATTTATGGGAGCTTTTGGGAGAGAATATGAGAAGTTATAGGAGAGAATGTGGAAGAAGAGGAGAAGGGTAGCAGAATATAAAGGAAACAAAGAAGAAAATTGAGCCGGGTCGGTCTCTGGATCGGGTCGGTCAATGGGTTAGGTCAATAAAAATTTGAAATTTACCTTGGTGCGTTATGATGTGTGGTTCACACAAGCCCTTGTGCAAATCGCATGTCATTTCACACCTCACCTTTTCATGCCCTGAATTTGGCCCAGGCTTCTGCTTCAGCACGCGATAGAGGTGCGACGCCCATTTGGGTTCATGCAAACCGCATAGCCCAGTGCATATCGCCTCCAATTTATATTTTTCTTCCCAGCTTTCTGGTTAGGCATGCGTTGGGCCATGCGATGCACGCAATGGCTTGTGCGAACTGTACATTCCCCTACATATCTCATTTTTGCCCTATTTTTCCACTTGTTCATTCCTCTGCTCCTTGAATTCCTAAAACAAACTAAGAACAACAAAATATAACCTAAAATAAAGTAAAAAAACATAGGTTGCCTCCCAAGAAGAGCTTGATTTTATGTCGCGGCTTGATGATAGTACCTCAACCTTAGTCATTGTCGAATAACATGCCAATACACTTGGCATGGCCCCATCCCAAGAAGGGGAATTACTCCATCAACAACTTTGACACATCATTATGTTGCACATTTGAAAACAACTCAAACATGAGCGGCTTTCCCAATTCAAACTCCTCAAGGGAACCATAAAGCTTGCCCTCCAACTCTATCACCGAGATTACCCTCAAGTCATCTGAAGGTCTTATGGGTTGGCATATATTGAATGTCACCACTTCATTTCTCACTCATAATTTAAGTTCACCGAGCTGAACATTTATGAGTTCTCTCTTTATGGCTAATAGTGGTCACCCAAAAATGATGGGTGATAAGTTGGTAATCTACCAACTTATTGAGCCTTTGCTCATGAATTATTGATATCTTTTGATAAGATTTAGAGTTTCTTATGGACTTTATTGATGTCTATGCAAGTACTTATGATCAATGATGGAAAATAAGGAAATGAACCCCAAAAGAGCCAAAAACGATTGAAGTGTGAAGTGAACAAATAAGACAAAGATTCTGCTGAGAGATGCGGCCCTTGTGCGACACACACATGGTTTGGTGTGAACCACACCTCCCATTGCATGGAGAAGAAAGTCGACTGAAGAATCTGTTAAGAGGTGCGGTCATTGTGAGACACGCACAATGCCTTGTGTGAACTGCACCCCCTTTGCATGAAGCTCCCAAAGTCACCTGAAGTCACTAGATCGCTGAAGTAGGGTGTGTGATGCGCACATCACAATGTGCAAACCACACATTGCGCCATACACCACCCGAAGGGCATTTTTATCCAAAACTATGTGACATCTTGGGAATGTTTATATACCCAATTTAGGCATAATTGTAAATAGTTCAGCTAGCACTGAATTTTAAAAATATTCTTAGCTTTGTGAACAAGTTTTTCCCTTCTAAGAAGAAGAAGAGGGTTTCATCAAATTCCGTCTTCCCAATTCTTAGAACCACCATTTGTGTACAAATTGAGCTTTGATATTGAAACATTTAGCTTGAATGGAAGGGACATTGAACTACCCATTTAGTATACCTTTTTCCTTAAGCATGAGTAGCTAACCTCTTATCTAGGGATGTGTTGATGATGGGTACTTGATAAATAGGTGTGGATGTTGCTAATTCTTGTGTATAATTGCTTTATTGACATGGTTCTAGTGATTTCACCATATTTTAACTCTAAAATTAGTGGTTGCAAATATTACTTTTCCTTACTTGGTTATGTTGTTGCTTGAAAGAGGATTTTATAACTTTGGATGTGAAATTGCTAGTGGGAACATTTAGATTGAGGCTAGAAATAGCTCATATTGATGGAATCACCCACTTAAGGGTCTAAAGATAGAAATAGTATGACCTCCCCAAGCATATCTTTGTTGTTTTATTGCCTAATCAATAGTGCTTGAGTTAATACTATTGGACATATAATTATTTGATCAAGAGATAGATAATCGTACCTATGACCAAGGTTACTCATGTCATTTAGCATTAATTTGCATGAATAAGCAATCACCCTATCCCATGTTCGAGTTTCATTTGATGCACATCCCTAGTTATCCTCTCTATTGTCTACATCCTATTTTACTTTATTGTTTTGCTTATCGAATTGCAAAATTGTGACAGATTCCTAATTCCACTTCTTTTATATTACTCACTCTCATTGTGAACTCTATTTTACAATCTCCTAGGCTAAACTCTAAATTCTCTATGGGATCAACCCCGACAACCGTTGGGAACTATATATGTGTTTTGCTCTGACAATCGTCGATACCTCCTAATATAAGAGTACGTTTGATCTTTATCAAAAATGGCACTGGTGCCGGGGAATTATGTTTTTTAGCCTTTTTGATTATATATTTGAAATCACCATGAGAATGCTTGTTATTTTTTATTTTATTTGTTGTATGTGGTTGATTGTAGGCGGACATTTCTCAAGCATCAATGCCAGTACTTCTCACTCAACCCATGTGCATTTGAGGTTGTGTCCTTATTATACCAGAAGTATGATATTTGGGGAGCCGAGGGAGCAATGGGTGCAACCTCCGCTAAAGAGATTGAAGATTGGGTAAAGAATGGTGCGCGAAGAGATAGAGAGATATCAATCACCTCCACACTTATTGAATTTATGTTGAGGAGCACATCAAATGGCCAAGGGGAAACAATTAATACCATTGGCGTTGTTGGGGCCATAAGGCTAATAGAAGATGTTGAGATCTTGAATGAAGGTAGTGAAGAGGTATTTATGGCTGACCACACGGTGAGCTTCCATGGAAGCCCTCAAAGTTTGGACAAACATGATCATGGGGATCAAGGTTAGAACGAACAAAATGATGACTCTAGAATTGAAAGTATGCTCGTGCAAGTGTTAGAGAAAGTAGGAGCCACCTACGGAATCGTCGAAGAGTTGAGTCATGAGCTTGGAAGTCTTTCCCAAATCGTGCAATCACACTCCTTAGCTATCGAATGTCTTGAAGATAGAATGGTTTGGCTCACCTCTCAATTTGAATCTAGGCAAGTTAAGAGTGAAGAAGGGATTAGTGTTGTAGAGGACTCACTCAATCCCATTAAAGCTACAATGCTAATGATGAGTAAAACTAGAAACAAGAGAGCTTGGGAAAATGGTTTGACCAAATATATACATTGTGAGAGAAATGTGCCCAAAGTTTGCAAACCTTTCCCGACATGCCCACCTCCTTTTCCTAAATGGCTAATGCAAGATAAAGTGGATGACACTTCAAGGGATTTTGAATCCATGTTGAATAGAATAACCATCAACATTCCTGTGAGAACAGCTTCCAACAAGATGCCTGAGTATGTCAATTTTGTGAAAAAACAATTCACTACATGCAACTTAGAGGACTTCCGGTTTGTTCAAATGCCCCCTTTTAGTAGTGTAATTTTATTAGGCAATTTTACTAGTGATGTAGGGTGTACACACTATTTGTGATTTGAGTGGAATTAACAAGTCTACAAGGTTTGTATATGATGAAAAGGCAAGTGTCACCTTGATGTCTCTAGCCACTTTTAGACGACTAGAGTTAGGGAAACCCTCGACCACAAACATGAAGTTCCTTATGGCGGATAGGTCGATGAAGCACCCTGTGGGGGTTGGATCCCATATTTTAGTTAAGGTGGGTCAACTTGTATACCCCATGGATTTCATTGTGTTTGATTTCAAAGTGAGCTTCGAGATACCCATTGTGTTGGGGCAACTTAGTTTGAAAATAGGGCGTGCTTGAGCTAAATGGACTCGGGAGAGTTGAAATTTTAAATGAATGAGGAGGAAGCCACCTTTGACTTGAATAGGTCCATGAAACAACCGAGTGATATTCAAATGGCTTTTGCAATTGAAAAATTAAAGAAAGTGTTAACCTACATGTAATAGAGGGGTTCGTGGATGAACCATTAGAAGCGGTGTTGTTAAATCATGATGGCGAGGGAATAGAAGAATATGACGAGATCTATTATGCATTAGTGGGAATGGGTTCCTACTCCTATCTTCCTAAAAAGCTCGATCTTGATCTAAAGAATAGGCAAACCCCACCTTCCAAACCATCAATTATTGATCCACCCACATTAGAACTCAAGCCCTTACCATACCACTTAAAGTATGCATACTTGGGTGCTAATGATACCTTACCGGTCATCATTTCCAACAAGTTGAGCGATAAGCAAGTGGAACCTTTGCTTAAAGTATTGAAGAAGCACATTCGTGCTCTAGGGTAGACCATTGCTGACATTATAGGCATACCTCTGGGGATATGCACGCACAAAATAAACCTCCAATAGGAAAGCATCCCTTCCATTAAGCATCAATGCAGGCTAAACCCACCCATGCAAGAGGTGGTGAAGAAGGGTATTATTAAATGGTTGGATGTGGGGGTGGTCTTTCCCATCTCTGATAGCACTTGGGTCAGTCCGGTGCAATGCATGCCGAAAAAGGGTGGAATCACCATTGTGCAAAATGATAAAGATGAGATGATCGCTCTCAGACCCGTGACCGGTTGGAGGGTGTGCATGGATTACTGAAAGTTGAACTCATGGATGGAGAAGGATCACTTTCTCTTCCTTTGTTGGATCAAATGCTAGATAGGTTGGCTGGCCGTGGTTTTTATTATTTTCTCGATGGGTATTCTAGCTACAACAAAATCTCAATCGCCCTAGAAGATCAAGAGAAGACGACCTTTACATGCTCTTATAGGACATTTTCCTTCAAAAGGATGCCCTTTGGATGTGCAATTCCCTGGCTACCTTCCAACAGTGTATGATGTCTATATTCTCGGATATGGTTGAAGACACCATGGAAATTTTCATGGATGATTTCTCGATAGTTAGGGATGAATTCAGTGATTGCTTAGAGCATTTGGAGGAAGGGTTTAAATGATCTAAGGAGACAAATTTGGTGCTTAATTGGGAAAAATATCATTTCATGGTTAACGAGGGAATATTTTTGGGACATAAAATTTTTGAGAAGGGGATTGAGGTTGACTAAGAAAAAATTGAAGTCATATCAAAACTACCACCTCTGAAAACTGTTAAGGGAATAGGGAGTTTCCTAGGGCATGCCAGATTCTATAGGCATTTTATAAAAGATTTCTCGAAGGTGGCTTACCCTCTATGCAAGTTGCTTGAAAAGGAATCCAAGTTCAAATTTGATGAAAATTGTATGAAGGTTTTCCTCTCATTGAAAGACAAATTGACCTCCAACCCCATCATCATCGCACCAGATTAGTCAAAGTAACTTGAGCTCATGTGCGTTGATAGTGGCGTAGCTTTGGGGGCGGTGCTTGGGAAACGAAGGGAGAAACTCTTTAACCCAATATATTATGCAAGCAAGACTCCAAACATAGCCCAAGAAAATTACACCATGACGGAGCAAGAATTATCCGTTATGGTGTTTACCTTAAAGAAATTTCGAGCATACCTCTTCGAAACCCATGTGGTTGTGCACACCGACTATGCTACGATCCGATACTTGATGGATAAGAAGGATGCCAAGCCCCGGTTAATCCGTTGGGTACTGCTTCTTCAAGAATTAGACTTTAAAGTAAATGATAGGCGAGGGTGTGAGAATCAAGTAGCTGATTACCTATCGTGATTGGAAGAAAAGGGAAGGCCCGTGAGGGAACTTAAAATTAATGATTCATTCCCCGATGAGTGCATCTTGGTTGAATCTCACGATCTAACCCCTTGATTTGCTAACTTTGCTAATTATTTGGCAAATGATTTACTTCTAGAGGGGTTGAATTTGCATCAGAAAAAAAAAGTTCCTACATGATGCCTGGAAGTACTATTGGGACAAGCCTTACCTATTTCGAATTTGCGCCTATGGAATAATCTGGAGGTGCATCCCCAAAATTGAGATGATGCCTATTCTTAGAGCATACCATTCCTCACCCGTTGGTGCCACCATGGGGGTATGCACACTTCTTCAAAGGTGTTACAATGTGGTTATTATTGGCCGACTCTGTTTCAGGATACCCATGACTTAGTGAAGGAGTGTGACAAGTGTCAACACAAAGGGGGCATATCTCCATGACATGAGCTACCGTTGACTCCAATCCTTGAGGTAGAATTGTTTGATGTATGGGGTATCGATTTCATGAGGCCTTTTATAAGTTCACATAGGAACACCTACATTCTAGTGGATGTGGATTACGTGTCCAAATGGGTTGAGGCTTTGGCTTTGCCAAATAATGAGGGACAAAGCATCACGGCCTTCCTTAAAAAACATATATTTGCTCGGTTTGGTACTCCCCGCGTCATCATTAGGGATGTAGGATTACAATTTTGCAACAAGTTTTTTAGCACACTACTTGAAAAATATGGAGTCCAACACAAAGTATCCACCCCTACCATCTACAAACAAGCGAACAAGTTAAAGTGTCCAACTGAGAAATCAAATCCATCCTTTCAAAATCAGTTAATATTCATCAAATGGATTCGGCCCAGAAGTTGGATGATGCACTATGGGTATATAGGATGGCATACAAAACCCTGATTGGTATGTCTCCCTATAAACTAATCTTTGGAAAAGCTTGTCTCCTCCTAGTTAAATTGGAACATAAAGCAATGTGGGCTTTGAAAAAGCTTAACTTGGATTGGGAAAGAGCCGCTCGGGCTAGAGTGGATGACCTCAATGAAATGGATGAATTCTGGATGCGAGCATATGAAAGTGCCTCAATTTACAAATCCCGAATGAAGCACTATCATGATCAATAAATCTTAAAGCTAGAGTTCCACCCGGAAGATTGGGTGTTCTTGTTCAACTCACGATTCCATCTCTTTCTGGGAAAATTAAGGTTGAAATAGTTGGTCCCGTTCAAAGTGCTTAAGGTCTTTACCAATGGAGCCATAGAATTTGAAAATAAGGATGGCATAGCCTTCAAGGTCAATGGGAAGCGCGTGAAGAAGTACTTGGACATTCTAGAGGAAGTCGTGTTCCTAGAAGCCATCTATCTTGATGAGCCATGAGTGGGAGGTACCATCGTCGAGCCATGATGTTAAACCAAGCACTTCTTGGGAAGCAACCCAAGCATTTTGATTTCTTAATTTCTTTTGTGTTTTTAGTGTTATTTTGTTTGTTGGTTTTGTTGGCTGTGAAGTTAGGAACCAAGCTAAGAAATGCTAGAGCAATTATCAGGACATGCAACGCATCATGCGATCACACATCGCAAAATGTGCGTCACACAACAGCCCACATGGTCACAATAGAATGTTGTCGAATCTACCACATTGGTGTGTGACTAGTGTGCAGTCGCATCAATAGATGTGCACGTCACACATTAGTTCCACACCATATATCAGACAACTGGAAACCAACCTGAAATTTCAAGCCACCATGTGATAGAGGGTGCGAATCATACAATTCAGAATATGTATCACACATCTTTCACATAAGAAGAATCAAGCTGAATCTTTGACCGATTACCCTAGATGCTTGTGCGCTCAATGTGCGGTCGCACCATCCTTCATGCATTTCGCACAGTAACCCCAGGGAGCAATACTATTCCTATTTTTGATATCATTGTGGACAATGGTCTATTTAAGTTTGAGGGTTCATTAATTTGATTATCGCCTTGTTAATAGTAGTTTAGTAATAAACTCCGAGAGTTTTCTTAATACCATGGTTCTTTCCCAAGGAGCAAAAGTTTTCTCTTATTTTCTTTTTCTTTTTGTTTCTTTTGTGTCGAACCGGGTTGGTGTTTCCCTATGATAGATTGAGAGGTGACTTTCTTAAGGGAAAATGCCAAGTTTAGTTTAAATATGAGTCTTTAGTGTTCTTGTATCGAAATGGGCCCACCGGAAAAAATTTCTTGGCAAGACAGTTTTGAATAAAAGGGAAGAGGAAATATTAATTTTTAAGGAAAGCATTCTCTTGTCATGACTTACACACTCTTATTTTACCTTGATCGATTTACAAATGAGTGTGTAATGAACTCATAATAGCTTGTCGAAAGTCATTTGTCCCAATTGATTTTCAGACTAATAAAAAAGGCCTTGTGGCATGATGCCTTGTATGGTGAGGCTTTACCTTAATTCTTGTGCATATGTGTCATCTAGAACTTGCCCCGAATGTGATTCAAGGCAAAATTCTAGGTGTGACTGAGTTTGTAAAATGACCTTAGGCCCTTTTTGATAGCCACTTCACCCAACTAACTTCCCTAGACATCAATCCTAGTGAACCCCTTTGATCTTGTGACCGTTCTTTGGCACTTAGTTTAACACCTTGACAATTTTGGAACCTCTATTTTGGCACCCGTCCTCTCTAATTGCTTGAAAGTGAAAAGTAGGCTAAAAGCCTATATTTGGGGGGGGGGGAATTAAAAGACAACATAGGCAAATTCCTAAGTTAGGGGTGTATTCGATCAAAGAGGAGAAGAAAAATGATGCACTTGAAGTGCAAGGTAGCACCTTGAAATTGAATTGAAAAATTGCTCCAAAAGTTCAATCAAATGAGCAAAATGAAAAGAAAGAATTGGTGCTACCACACGAAGATGATACAACGAGTTTTGAATGATCATGATTTAAAAAGAGAAGCTTGGGTTGTGTGAAGGAGAAATAAGATGAAGTCAAAATCAAAAATATGAGCGGTGTTTTAAATGATAACAAAGAGCATTAGGGAGCTGTAGTCACTTTAACCAAATGAAATCCTCACCTTATCCCTAGCCAACATCATAACCCACAAGTCCTTGGTGATTCTGAGCTTGGCTACCCTACACTAGTTGCGACTTACATGAAGGGAAAGCCTATGGGTCGACATGTGTGCACTTGAACTTCATGTAGAGAGTGAGTGTCTTCTTGGTTCTCTATAATCCCTTTGTTTTTTGAATTGCACGACTGTGAGTGTGATTCTCTTTTGTAGTGAGTGACATCATGCACTTGAATTGAATCATGAAGTCTCTATCTCAATTGAGAGGAATGAATGAGACAAGTTGTGTGGCGAATCTCGAGGCAAACCTTGATGTTCCATGCCAATGACTTGAGAAGCTTTGTATCTTATTTTGATTGACAAAATTCCCTTGATTTTATATGAGAAATGAAGTCCTTTTAAAAAACATTTTGAAATGATCTATTGCCTTGATGATGTGGTGGTTCAAGATTGAGATGAGCACAATAATTGAGTCTTTTGCTTGAGTCTTTTTGTTTGTTATGTTTCTTGTGAGTATCTGGCTTGAGGAAAAACAATAATTCAAGTTTGGGGGATTGATAAGTTTGTAATCTACCAACTTATTGAGCCTTTACTCATGAATTATTGCTATGTTTTGATAAGATTTAGAGGTTCTTATGACCGTTATTGATGTCTATGCAGGTACTTATGATCAACAATGGAAAACCAGGAAATAAAGAGCCAAAAAAGAGTCAAGTGTGAAGTGAGCAAACAAGATAAAAATAATGTTGAGATATGCGGCCCTTGTGCGACCCGCACTTGGCTTGGTGCGGACCGCACCTCCCATCACATGGAGAAGAAAGTCAACTAAAGTATCAGTTAAGGGGTGCGATCATTGTGCAACACACATAATGCCTTGTGTGAATCGCACCCCCTTCGCATGAAGCTCCCCAAGTTGCCTGAAGTCACTGGATCGCTGAATCAGGGTGTGCGACACACACATCACAATGTGCGAACCGCATATCGCTCCGCATACCACTCGAAGGGCATTTTTGTCCAAAATTATGTGACATCTTAAGAATGTTTATATACCCAATTTAGGATCAATTGTAAATAGTTCAGCTATCACTGAGTTTTAAAAATATTCTTAGCTTTGTGAATAAGTTTTTCCCTTATAAGAAGAAGAAGACGGTTTCATCAAATTCCTTATTCCCAATTCTTAGAACCACCATTTGTGTACAAATTGAGCTTGGATGTTAAGACATCTAGCTTGAATGGAAGGGAAATTGAACTACCCATTTAGTATACCTCTTTCCTTAAGCATGAGTAGCTAAATCTCTTATCTAGGGATGTGTTGATGATGGGTACTTGATAATTGGGTGTGGGTGTTGCTAATTCTTATTTATAATTGCTTTATTGACATTGGTCTAGTGATTTCACCATATTTTAACTCTAAAATTGGTGGTTACAAACATTGATTTTCCTTACTTGGTTATGTTGTTGCTTGAAAGAGGATTTTATAACTTTGGATGTGAAATTGCTAGTGGGAACTTGGGCTTCCATTTAGATTGAGGCTAGAAATAGCTCATATCGATGGAATCACCCACTTAAGGGTCTAAAGCTAGAAATAGTATGACCTCCACAAGCATATCTTGGTTGTTTTATTGCCTAATCAATAGTGCTTGAGCTAAGACTAGTGTACATACAATTATTTGATCAAGAGATAGATAATCGTACCTATGACCAAGGTTACTCATGTCATTTAGCATGAATTTTCATGAATAAGCAATCACCCTATCCCATGTTTGAGTTTCATTTGACGCACATCCCTAGTTATCCTCTCTGTTGTCTACATCCCATTTTACTTTATTGTTTTGCTTATTGAACTGTGAAATTGTGACAGATTCCCAATTCTCCCCTTTTTTATATTACTCACTCTCATTGTGAACTTTGTTTTATAATCTCCTAGGCTAAACTCTAAATTCTATGAGGGATCATCCCCGACATCCGTTGGGAACTATAAATGTGTTTTGCTCTAACGATCACTGATACATCCTAATAGGAGAGTACATTTGAGAATTATCAATGGGCACCTCAACATCCACTTTGCATTTTAAGATTATGAAGTCTGCCGGGAGAATGAACTTGTCAACCTTCACCAACACATCAAAGAGTATTCCTATCGGGCATTTAATAGACTGATCAGCCATGAGTAGACGCATGGATATAGGCTTGGATGTACCCAATCCTAACTTGTTAAAGATCTCTAGGATCATTAGATTGATTCTTGCCCCTAGATCACACAAGGCTCTACGAAACACAAATAGCCCAATAGTAAATGGTATGGTGAATGCACCCGGATCATCTCGCTTTATAGCAACATTGCTTGCCATCACAGCGCTACAGCTGTGTGAAATCTCAACAGTGCCCACATCAACAATCTTCATTTTCTTAAGCAACTCTTTCATAAACTTAGCATACCCTGGCGTTTGTGTTAAGGCTTCAACTAAAGGAATATTTATCGAAAGCTTGATGAACATGTCAACAAACTTGCTGAATATATGATCTTCCTTCTTTTTGCTTAGACTTTGAGGGTATGGAGGAGGTCCCTTGGGTAGTGTGGTCAGCACACTTTGGACAATAGGAGGGTCCTCCTCAACATCAATAGCAACTTGGGGAGGAGATTCAGGTTCCTCCCTCTCATCATCAACATCAATATTCACCGAACATTAGGTGCACTAAGCTTCACCCCAACTTCTAGTTCCACAACATATTTATCATGCACGATCCCTTTACCTTTATCAGTCGGTTCAACGACGGTTTCAACAATATGTTTCTTTGCTAAAACAACAGGCTCGACAACAGGCTCTCTTACTACTCCACTTATTATTCCACTCCTAGTTACAACCTCCATGACATAAGCATCATTTTTAGGATTAGCAGCGGTGTCACTAGGTAGTGTTCCCTTCAATCTAGGGTTCATTAGGGTAGAGAGGTGATAAATTTGGGCCTCAAGATGTTTAATTAAAGACGAATGAGATCTCACAGTTTAATAAAGTGTTTAAACTTTGATTTTAAGCTCACCAACCCCGATATTTGTAGTTTCCACCTTTTTCAACACCAAGGACAACATGTGCTCAATCTTTGAATGGCCAAGATTGCTTGTGGTGGGTTGGTATAATGAATCTAATTTGTTTTGAGGCACATATGGGTTCAAGCTTTGGTGATTGAATCTATCACCCTCTTTTGTCATGATATCTCTATTTCCCATCTCGTTCCTTGTTCCTGTTCCAACCTTGATTCTCATCCCTCAAGCGATAATACTTAGGACGAGAACCCGCCATTACATAACAAATTTTACCATCCACGATGGTCATAAGCTCGTCATCACTAGCCTTGACCTCCGGTGTACTCACAATATTCATGTTCTTAGTACCACTAGCCCTCATCATATGCTTTGCCAAGAGGTCAATTTGTGTCATCATTTTCTCCATGGTCTCATCCCTCTCTTCATCTTTACTCTGCATCTCATTTGTTAAGATATGGATATGGTAATTCCTAATGTAAGAATGTCAGCCTCCCTTGTGTGCCAAGCTTGGTTAGTCTTGGTCATTCTCTCTAAAAAGGTCGAGGCAAGAGGAAATTGTTGATCCATGAAGGTACCACCTCCAAAATTGTCAGCAACAGACTTATTTATCGAGTTCAAGGATCTAAAGAAGCTTTGTAGCAATACATTGTCCAGTAGTCCATGGTTAGGACACAACACAAGATTCTTCTTGAATCTTACCCATACCTCATGCAAGGGCTCATCGAGAAGTTGGCGGAAGTTGGTAATTTCATCCCTCAACTGCATCATCCATGATGGAGGGAAGAATCTAGTAGTGAAAGCATTTACCAAATTGGTCCAAGAGGTTATTGACCCATCTGGTAATTCCTCCAACCAAGATGTGGCTTCCCCCATTAGAGAAAAGGGGAATAGGCTAAGTCGGATGGATTCTTGGGAGATATTTTGGAATATGAACGGCTGACATATCTCCACAAAATTACGGATGTGCCTATTGGCATCTTCATGGGCTGCTCCTCCAAATATAACCTTCATTTGGATCAAATGGAGAATTGTGCTCGTAACGTGGAATACTGCATTTCCAACTGTTGGGGGTAGGCAGATTGAACCTACTTCCACTTGAGGCACATGTTCATTTGCCTCGTTCATGAACCAATAAAGACTTATGTTGACACTTCCATTATCTCCCACTTGACTCATGGGCCACCTACACAACAAGCAACAACAACAAACAAAAAAACACTCTACAAAGTGATTTAAATTTATCAATCAAAAAGGCTAATCAACTTAATTCACCAACAATGGCGCCATTTTTGATAACGCTCAAATGTACTCTACTAAAGGAGGTATCGGTGATCATTAGAGCAAAAAATATTTATAGTATTAGATGGATGTCGGGGTCGATCCCACAGGGAATTTAGAGTTTAACCTAGGTGATTGTAAAAGACACTTCACACGAGAGTAGATTGCTCAACAACAATAATGTAAAAAGGGAGGGGATAGGGAATCTATCAAAATTTGAATTCCAACAAAGTAAAAAGTAAAAATGAGTGTAGACAATGAGATAGGATGACTAGCGATGTGTGTCAAATGGGACTCAAACATAGGAGAGAGTGATTGCTTATTCATGAAAATTCATGCTAAACGACATGGGTAACCTTGGTTTTAGGTATGGTTATTCATCTCTCGATCAACAATCATATATTCAATAGTCTTAAATCAAGCACTATTGATTAAGCAATAAACAACCAAGCTAATGCTTAGGGAGGTCACGCTATTTCTAGCTTAAACCCTTAAATGGGTGATTCCATCAATTTGAGCTATTTCTAGCATCAATCTAAATGGAAGATCAAGTTCCTATTAGCAATTTCACATCCGAAGTTATGATTTCCTCTTTCAAGAAAGAACATAACCAAGTAAGGAAAATTAATGTTTGCAACCACCAATTTTATAGTTAAAATATGATGAAATCACTAGACATATGTCACTTAAGCAATTATAAATAAGAATTAACAACACCCACACCCATTTATCAAGTACTCATCATCAACACATACCTACACAAGAGGTTTAGCTACTCATGCTTAAGGAAAGAGATATACCAAGTGGGTAATTCAATTACCTTTCCATTCAAGCTAAATTTCTCAATATCCAAGCTCATTTTGTACATAAATGGTGGTTCTAATAATTGGGAAAAAGGAATTGGGAGAAACCCTATTCTTATTCTTAGAAGCAAAAACTTGTTCACAAAGCTAAGAATTGTTCAAAACTCTTCAGAACTATCTGAACTATTTACAATTGTGCCTAAAATGGGTTTATAAACATTCCCAAAATGTCATATAAATTTGGACTAAAATTCCCTTCGAGTGGTATGCAGCTCGATATGTGATTCGCACACCATCATGTGTGTGTCGCACACCCTTCTCCAGTGTTCAAGTCACTCAGGCAAATTGGGATCTTCATGCAAAATGGGGTGCGATTCGCACCAGGCATTGTGCGCGTTGATAAGTTGGTATTCTACCTACTTATTTAGATTTTAATATTATGATTTTGCTAATATTAAGTGGTAAAATAGTGAAATTAATAAAAATTACTTCTATTTTGCAGGCTTTTGTGTCATATAAATTTTCGGGAAGAATTCGGATGAAAATAAGTCAAAAAGAAGCTAATCGGAGAAATATTAAACTGGCAGTTGATTGGCCTGTGAAAATGCAGCAGTCCCACCGCGTACACGAAGGTCACTTGAGCAGAAGCTATGCAAATGTAGTAGACCACTCGCGTATATGAAGGTCAACCTGACAGAAGACTCTTCGCGAATGCAGTGGACCGCACGCGTAGGCAAAGAATGAAATGTCGGTTGTGGGGCAGAAATCGAAATTTCCCTTTTTGGAAACCCCAATTTCAAAAAACTCTTCTCAGCAGATTGGGAACCTATCTTTGGCTATTTTCACAACTTTTGGAAAACCTTGGAGCGCAAGTTAATCAACCAACATTATAGGAGTGAAGATTTGGATACTTTTTTTAGTAAAATCTTTAGTTTCCATTCTTCAACTCCTGTTCTTAATTGCTAATTTGTAGGTGTGATTTTTGAATTGATATTTGGTTTTTTTATTAGAGATAATACAAGTTTGGGTATTGAATTCATATCTAGATATTGCTCTTGCTTGATTATTTGGGTCTATTGAATCCTCTATGCTTGAATTTATAGTTAATTGTTGCAAATATTGACTTAGCATACTAATTTGGGTTTTTGCTTGAGAGAGGATTTCCTTAAATTCGGGAACATTCAATAGTGGGGATTTGGGATTCCATTTTAGATTGAGGCTAGAAATAGCTCAATTAGCCGGAAATCCCTATATAAGAGTTGGGCTTAGAAATAGCCTAACTCACTCAAGTTAATTTATTGGTTATTGCTCACTCGTGGTGTTTCGAGAGAAGCTATGAGGATAGTTGCTTGATTGGTTGAAAGATGGTTGAGCACACCTATAACCAAGACTACCCACGTGTTAATCGGGTGCAAGTCTTGTGAATTGGATTCCCATTCCCAAATTTCCCTTGTTACCCTTGCTTGGCAAAAGCAAGGTGAAAGTCATTGATGACATCTATCTTGTAGTTATTTTTCCTTTATTTTTTGTTTTAGTTCATAAAAAACCCCTTTTTGATATCTTTTCTTTTGTTAATTGAACTTCAATAAGTTGCTTAGATTCTTTATTAGCTCGATCATGATTGCATTGTTCTCATTGGGTTCGACCCCAACATCCGTTGGGAAATATAAATGTATTTTGCTTAACAATCGCCAATACCTCCTAATTGGAGAGTACATTTGAGCGTTATCAAAAATGGCACCATTGCCGGGGAATAATTTGGCGTATTGAGCTAGTTTAGAATTTGAGTTTACTTACTCTAGTTCAATTTTTATGAATAGTTATTTTTATTTTATTTGTTTTATTGTGTTGAATGATGCCATGGCATCTCAAAGTGAGGATGTTATGAATGAGGCAAGCTTGAAGGAGGAGATGACCAAATCCCACTCCAACTATTTTTTGACCTTAAGTTTGATTAATAGACGAAAGTTGAAATAATCAAGCTTTTGGAAGACCTTGGAAGGAGTATGGATGAAGGTTTATCCGGTTTTATGTTTGTCGTGAAAAAAAGGCAAAGCGACCTTCCTATATTGAAGGAAAAAAAGTGTGACCTTCTCATATTCAAACCTTTACCCCGGGATTGCCATCGAAAGTTCGATTCAAGTTTGGGTCAAAGGTTCAAATCTTCCAAGTGGAGATTTAGATGGTGAGGTAGCTTGCGTTGCACCACGACATTAAATTGTGCACTTAATGGGAGGCAACCCATTATTTTTATGCTTTACTGCACTTTTTGTTTTCCTTTTGATTTGTTTTTAGGTTCCCAAATGAATGAGAAGAGGACCCAAGTGTTGAGAACCACCAAAAATACCTCTGAAAGACGTGCTTTTCATACCTGGAAGAGTGCCCGTCGTATATGCCATCCCACAAGCAACCAGTTAGCTGGGCAAAAACATTGGCATATGCAAAAGTGTTGCATTTCACACTTCCCAAACTTCGCAAATTGTAAACAGTAAGCTGGAAGAAAATGCAAAAATTTGTTCCAGCAACCCTTCTTTGCGAACACGGTGAACCGGCTGCATACGCGATGACCAAGAAAATAACAGACCTACGTGTACGTGTTGCACCGGTCTGGTACACAAAGCTTACATGCAGTTTTCAGGTATTTTAAATGCTCAAAAATTAGAAAAGGCACCAAGTGTTTCTTTAAATGAAAGTTGCACTTTCTCCTCCTTTGGCACACAATAACTTCCATCAAGTTCTTCCATTCATTGCTTCACAAATTGCAATCCATCAGGTATGAACTCCACCCTTCTTGTATCTTGAAATGGTTCCCTTTCTTCCTCATCTTGATGTTGTAAGAATGGGGCAATGGCATTCTTGGTTTAAACCCCTTTTGCTCTAAATTGATTTTTATTTGTGCCTAATTGCAAAATTGTTTGGTGAAGTTGGTTGAGGGAATGTCCTAAATTGTGGGACTAAACATGTGGTACTTAAATTGGTTCCAACATGTTGGGAAATCATGCAAGAACTGCTTTCCTCCCATGTGTTCAAGAAAAAGCCTCAAAGACTGATGAAATAGGAAAACGCACTGACCTTCGCATTCGTGGTCGCCTAGCCGCATTTGCGAAGGAGGAAATTTTGTGAAAAATAAAATTCCTCTTCGAGAATGCAGCCACCTGGCTGCGTATATGAAGAAGGAATTCTTGGCAGTGCACAGCCCACCACAAAAAAAATTTCAACCATTTCTTTGGTCTAAGTGCTTCATAATACATTATTTTAAGTGTCCCCTAGAACTTTTAACATGTGAGTTTGTTTTGAAGGTACTTTGCTCCTAAAAATGGCCTCTAACGGTAGTGACAATAAGTTGAAAATGTTTCAAAGGTGGAAATGGAGGAGAACTATGATCATTTCATAATCCCTGCAGCATCGTGTGAGAGTCAATATGATGAGCTCTTATCCAAGCCCTTTGTTAGGAAAAAAGGAATCAATTTGGACAAAGTTGAAGGAAAAATACCAGCATTCTATAGGAGATTGGTAGAGCGTAGGTGGATTTGCTTTGCTCCTCCACCTATCAAGGCAAATCATAAAGTGGTCACTGAGTTCTATGTTAATGCGTCGACCACCAATTTCAAAGGAGCATTGGTCACTACCGTTCGGGGTGTCCAAGCGAGCTTTAAACCCAAGATGATTAATGCACTGTACAACCTTTTGGATACAGATAATGAAGTTTATTTGGCAAAATCAAAAGCGGAAGGGCACCAATGGTTGGTTGACAATTTGCACGATGGAGTGACTCTGAATTGGTTAACTTTGCAAAAGAGGGACATTTATTTTGTCTAAATGCTTCATAATACATTGTTTTAAGTGTCCCCAAGAACTTTTAACATGTTGGTTTGTTTTGTAGGTACTTTGCTCCTAAAAATCTCTAACGGTAGTGACAATGAAGTTGAAAATTTTCTGAACGTGGAAATTGAGGAGAACTATGATCAGGATAGATTCCCGATAGTATCATGTGAGCATCGATATGATGAGATCTTATCCAAGCCCTTTGATAGGGAAAAAGAAATCAACTTTGACAAAGTTGAAGGAAAAATGCCAGCATTCTATAGGAAATTGGTGGAGCATAGGTGGATTTTCTTTGCTCCTCCACCTATCAATGCAAATCATACAGTGGTCACTGAGTTTTATGTTAATGCGTTGACCACCAATTTCAAGAGAGCATTGGTCACTACCGTTCGGAATGTCCAAGCGAGTTTCAACCCTAAGATCATTAATGCACTGTACAACCTTCCGGATGTGGATAATGAAGTTTATTTGGAAAAAGCAAAAGCATAAGGGCACCAGTGGTTGGTTGGCAAGTTGCACGATAGAGTGACTCTGAATTGGTTAACTTTGCAAAAGGGGGTTGACTCACATGAGTTCACTACAGAAGCCAAGTCTTGGCTTTCCAAAATTTGTGTGAGGATCATACAATCCTCTCATGACACTGATGTGATCCCTAACCAAGCATTGATGATTGCAGCACTCATTGATGGGTTAGATGTGAATGTTGGGCATCATATATTGTCTTATATTGAAGAGGTAGCTCTGGAAAAGTCAAAGAGCATTTTCTTCCCTTCATTAATGACCCAGTTGTGCTATGATACTGGGGTGTCAAAACTCCCCATTGATGTTGAGAAGAAGCCAGCAACAATGATTCATCCCTTATAGAAAAGGGCTCTAGAAGAAAAGCTTAAGAAGAGAAAGATTGATGTAGATTCTCCATCTTTCAGACAGTTTCTAGAGTCTTTAACTGAGACCACTGGTCCTTCCACTGCATACTCTGGATCATATGGATCATCTCACCCAGTGGGACCACTATAGTCTGGGCCCTATCTCATGCGCCACCTCTCTAGCCAGATTTAAGGAGTAGATGAACATGTTCAGCAGTTGTTGGTTGGATTCTCTACTGGCTCAGCCAGAGCCGACACACCAGTAGGTTTTGAGTCTTCTCCATCTCTTTCCAAAGTGGCCACTGAGTAAAAGTTGATTAATAGGAGACTGAGTGTAATGAACACCCGCTTGGAGCACATGAGCTGCAGGCAAGGAAAGGTTGAAAAGCGCCAAGGGAAGTTCAGCAAGCATGAGAAGAAGAAGAGCAAGTTCTTGAAAAAGATGATGGATAGATTGAAGTCTTTTTGTTGATCTGGTACACCAGAGGATGATGAAGATGAGGATGAGGAGAGACTTCAATTTCCCTCTTCCTCCAGTTCAGATTGATACACCTCAGGGTGCCCCTTCAAACTTATCTCTTGTTTTGATGCGGTGAGGACATTGTCCTATCTAAGTTGGGGGTGGCGTATTAGACCGCACTATATCTAGCTTATCTTGATCTATCTAGCTTAGCTTGCTTTACTTTTGGATATTATTATGTACTTGTTAAGCTTGTTTTGTTGGTTTAGTTATTATTGTGCCCTTGTCGGGTGTGTTTTGTGGATTTATGCCCTTGTTGGGTTTTGGTGTTTTTGTGGAAGAAGTGGATGGTTTAGCTATTTAGTTTTCTTGACTTTTAGCTTCTTTAGTGTATTTTGTAGTCGATGTGTTGGATGTTTTGGGCAAGGGGAAGTCAGAGTACCCGTTAGGCAAGATACAACTTGTCTGTGCTGGGAATATTATACCGCACATGTCAACGTATGAACTACACAAGCTTCGCACATGCCTACTGTTTTTCCTATGCGTTACATGTAGAACCCACACTTTGACATGTCCAAATAGCATGTGCCAGTGTGGTGTGATGGTTGTATTGATAAACCTTGAGTATCCATACCGATTAAGATATATGAATTGGCCCAATGATAGACTGAGTGACATCATTCTTAAGGGAAAATCGCCATCTTTTGAGGTTTTGGTTGCAATTGACTTGTTTAGTACTAATGAAGTAGTCTTTCATGATAGGTGAAATAGTCATACCCCTCCGAATATTTTTGTGAAAAGTGCATGCCAGAGAATGATGTTTGTGACAACTATTTGATCTTTTTGTGACTCTTAGTGCACTAATGGTGATGATAATGTGAAAGTGAAGAATGTGACTCTATTTGTTCTTGTTTAGAAAGTAAAATTGATCCTTCTTGAATAGTTCGCATGCCATGTATTGTGAGATTTAGTGAATAATTTTTGTACTTGTGTCAAGTAGAACTTTCCCAGTTAGTCTTTAATGCTAGTCTTGATTGCTCTTGGTTGGAGAAATGATCTTAAGCCTTCTTTGTGATTATTGAAGCCTATTTAGCCTTAAAAGCCACCATTGCACTTAAATTGAATCATTAGTCACACATCTTGAGCCTAATACCTCTTGTTTGTCAACCTCGGTACAAGCCTTGAACCATTTTGACAATGAATCCCTCTGTTGAACCCATCCCTCCTTGAACTCCATAAGTGTGAAATCGAGGATAAAAGCTTATGTTTGGGGGTTGATAAAAGGTACCTTAGAGGAGTGCTAATTGAGCTTATCTTGGTTTGTTGCATAAAAGAATTGCCAAAATGAAGAAATATGTTTGAAAAGAAAAGAAAATAGGAAAGGAAAGAAACAAAATCCTCCAAGGTGAAGAAAATGATAAGAATTGGGGCTTCAAATAAAAAGAAGTTAAATGGTGACCCGTGTAGAATGAAAAGGAAAGAAATGCCTTGGTTTTGAATCGAAAAGGTTGTACAGAGTTTGAGGAGGATGTAGTCACTTAAATTTAAATGCATATCCTACCCATCCCTGAGCCTACATTACAAGCTTAGAAAATCCCTTTGAGATCTCTAACCGATGGTTCTTGAGCTAGTGGCAAATGAAAATAAGGGAAAGCCTATAGTTGATACTTGTTGGTACTTGAAATTCCTTATGATTGTGAGTGTTTGTATTTGTCCTTTGTGATTTTCTTTGTACATACTGTGCTTTTGGGACTTTCGTTCTTGTGAGGGCATCCAAATTAGGATAGTTGGTGACATTGACAAAACTCCAAAAATGAGTCAATTGAGCATGTTTTGGTAAGCTAGTATTTTTGAGTCACATATTGAGGATTAGTTATTGTCACTTGGTTGTTCTTAATGTTCCATTGCATCCTTGAATTGTGTTTTGAATAGAGGGGAATGCTTGGAATAAGTTATCATGTAATTGACTAATCATTAGTACCAACCAAAGTCATACTTGGTGATTGAATTGGGTTTTCCTTGACTTGAAGTGATGTCTTTGCACTTATGTTGTGTGCCTCTTGAAATAGAGTTTTTAGTTGCTTGAGGACATGCAATAGTTCAAGTTTGGGGGTTTGATAAGTTGGTATTCTACCTACTTTTTTATCTTTTAATCTTATGCTTTTGCTAATATTAAGTGGGAAAATAGTACAACTAATACAAATTACTTCTATTTTGCAGGTTTATGTGTCTTAGAAGTGTTTGGGAAGAATTCGGATGAAAACAAGTCAAAAAAGAGCTAATTGGAGAAATATGGAACTGGCAGTTGATTGGCCTATGCGAACACAACAGTCCCTCAGTGTACATGAAGGTCACTTGAGAAGAAGCTACACGAATGTAGTAGACCACTCGCATACATAAAGGTCAACCAGACAGAAGACTCTTCACGAACGCAGTGGACCACACGCATAGGCGAAGAAGGAAATTTCAACTGCGGGGCAAAAATAGAAATTTCCCTTTTTGGAGACCCCAATTCACATAAAACTCTTCTCATTCTATTGGGAACCTATCTTTGGTTATTTTCACAACTTTTGGCAAAGCTTGAAGAGCAAGTTCATCAACCAATACCATAGGAGTGAAGATTTTGATGCTCTTTATTGTAAAATCTTTAGTTTACTTTCTTCAACTCTTGTTCTTAATTGCTAATTTGTAGGTATGATTGTTTAATTGAGATTTGGGTTTTGTATTAGAGATAATACAAGTTTTGGTATTGAATTCATATCTAGATTTTGCTCTTGCTTGATTATTTGGGTCTATTGAATCCTCCATGCTTTAATTTATAGTTAACGATTGCAAACATTGACTAAGCATACTAATTTGTGTTTATGCTTGAGAGAGGATTTCCTTAAATTCGGGAAGGTTCAATAGTGGGGATTTGGGTTCCATTCTAGATAGAGGCTAGAAATAGTTTAATTCGCCAGAAACCCCCATCTTAGAGTTGGGGTTAGAAATAGCCTAACTCACCCAAGTTAATTTGTTGGTTATTGCTCACTCATGGTGTTTCGAGAGAACCCATGATGATAGTTGCTTGATTGGTTGAAACACGGTTGAGCACACCTCTAACCAAGACTACCCACGTGTTAATCGGGTGCAAGTCTTATGAATTGAATTCCCATTCCCAAATCTCCCTTGTTACCCTTGCTTGGCGAAAGCAGGGTGAAAGTCATTGATCAGATCTATCTTATAGTTATTTTCCCATTATCTTTTGTGTTAGTTCATAAAACCCCACTTTTTGATATATTTTCATTTGTTAATTGAACTTCAATAAGTTGCTTAGATTCTTTATTAGCTCGATCGCATTTGCATTATTCTATTTGGATTTGACCCCGACATCCGTTAGGAATTATAAATGTGTTTTGCTTAATGATCACTGATACCTGCTAATTAGTGAGTACATTTGAGCATTATCACGCTTCGCATAGCAACCGCACCCCTTAGCAGACTATTCAGTTAACTTTCATGTCTATGTAGTAGAAAGTGTGTTTTGCACAAAGGCAAGTGCGTGTCGCACAGGCGCCGCATCTCTCAGCAGAATCTTCGTCTTGTTTGATCACTTCACACTTCACTCCTTTTTGGCCCTTTTTGGGTCCATTTCCTTATTTTCTATATTTGATGACAAGTACCTGCATAGACATCAATAAAGGTCATAAGAACCTCTAAATATTATCAAAACATAGCAATAATTCATGAGTAAAGGCTCAATAAGGTAGTAGATTACCGACTTATCAAATCCCCAAACTTAAACTATTGCTTGTCCTCAAGCAAGATACTCACAAGGTAAGGAATGAATTATTCTCTAGAACTCAATCAAGGCACCAAAGACTACTCTATTCTAAAAAACTAAGAAAAATTACAAACAAAAAGACTCAAACAAAATATTCAACTATTGTGCTCATATCAATATGAACCTCCACACTATCAAGGAAATAGATCATTTCAAAACCTTTTCAGAAGGACTTCATTTCTCATTTAAAATCAAGGGAATATTGTCATTCAAAACAACATATAAAGATTCTCAAGTCATTGGCATGAATCATCAATGTTTGCCTCGAGATTTGCCACACAACTTGTCTCATTCATTCCTCTCAATTAAAATAGAGACTTCATGTTTTAATTCGAGTGCATGATGCCACTCACCGCAAGAGAGAATCCCACTGACAATCATACAATTCATAAAACAAAGGGATTATAAGAGAACCGAGAAGACTTTCACTCTCTCAAGAAAGTTCAAGTGCACACATGAAGGGACCATCACAATCGCGAGGACTATCCATGCAGTCGCAAAGAACACAGACGGAAGGACTTCATCGTGGTCGCGAGAAAGGATCTAGTGATCGCGTAGAGCAAAGGGAGCAGGGTCCATAGGCCCTTTATCGCGATTGCGAGAAGGGACCCTTACGGTCGCGATGAAAAATGAGGTAGACCATCGCAATTGCAATGGCTTCTTTTGAGGTCACTATTAAGGCCATAGGTATGCACCTGCAATAGCAACCATTAGAAAACTTAAGGGGAAATAGTCTCTGAATGGGCCCACAAGACTCATCCGGGACCCCACACATGCAAATAAAATATGCTATCGCACCATAAACAAAATTTGGACTCAACAGAATTGAAAAAATCCTGAATGGAGGTCAATTTAATGAAAAATGGGCTCCACACCCCAAAATCAACCTTAAGCCAAAACAGAACTCAACACCCTAAAATGAGTCTGGAGGCCTCGGGACAAAAACCAAAGGTACCTCTGGCCCAAAGTCAATATTCCAGAGCTAACAATGATGACAAAATTTCCATCCGAGTCTATTTTCTCTAAATGTTGACCAAAGACAAACTTGCAAGTTCAATTGGCTAGAAAACACAGAAAAACAATACAAAACCTAACTAAAAGCTCCCAGACTCCAACCAAGTGTTCATCTAGAATAAAATCCATGTTCCAAAGCTAACAAAATTATTGGAATTTGATTCTGAGCATGTTTACCAATAATGTTGATCGAAGTAAATGATATTCTAAGTTTAAGCTCCAAAATAGGAAAGAGGCCATAAAGACCAAACGAATGGCCAGGGCACCAAACCACCAGTCCCAGTAAGTCATAAATGACTTGGGCCACTAAATGCAAGCTATAACAGTTCAAAGAAAGCATAAATGTGGGAATGACTTTAAGGGTCATTACATGTTGGGTTGGCTTGCCTACTAGGGGGTTATGTAGGCTCTATCACAGCCCAGTTTTGGGTCGTGATAGAATGGTATCAAAGCTTTAGGTTCACCGGTCTTACCAGTACAAGAGCAAAGTGTCTAGTAGAGTCTTATGTATCGGTATGATGATGTTTGGATCCTATCTGCGAGAGGCTATAGGGTCTTCCTAGAAAAGATTCCATCTTGTTTTGTTCCTTATCATGCATCCTTGACCTTATCAAGTTCTAAGCATATTTTCTTTCACTCTTTATCAGATGGTTCGGACAAGATTAGTAGGAGGTAAGGACAAAACCCCTGCACCTATAGTTAGAGCCTCAGCTAGGGGACAGGGTAGAGGTCATCCCAGAGGTCAAGGTAGGGTATGGGTTGTAGCGCCAGCTCAGGCCCAGACTAAATTTGCATCACCGGAGTTCACAAGCTATGGTAGTTAGTCTGATTCAGCTGGGTATTCACAGCAGGGTATAGTTTTCCTAGCTTGTTATAAGTGTGGTGAGTTAGGCCACTTTACTAGAGTGTGTCTATCACTGCAGCACCACATGTATCATGATCAGATGGTTCAGGCCCCCAGGGTTCCAGCACCACCGACCAAAGGCGGTGCACAAGGTAGTAAAGGTGGTCCTCGGGGTACTAGAGGTGGTCCTCAATCTGGTAGATCAGGTATTCATGGAAGTCAGAGAACATGTATGTATTTCTGGGTTGTTCAAAGGCTGAGGCTTCAAATGCTGTCATAATAAGTATGAACTCTATTTTTCAATAGTCTGCTTCTTTTTTGCTTGATCTGGGGTCTATATTCTCCTATGTGTCAGCTTATTGTGTTACCCGTCTGGAGTCTACTTATGAGTTATTGCATGTGCCTTTGCATGTATCTAACTTAGTAGGAGATAATTTAGTAGTAGATCATATACATCGGGCTTGTTTGGTGACTATCTTGGGGTATGACACGTGGGTAGAACTGATTGTACTAGACCTGGTTGATTTCGATGTGATTTTAGGCATGGATTGGCTGTCTCCCTACCATGCAGTCTTGGATTGCTTTGCCAAGACCGTTACCATATTGATGCCTGATATCCCTCCTATAGTATAGAGGAGTGCCGATAGCCACATACAGAGGGGAGTTATATCTTTCTTGAGTGCCAAATGGTTGGTTGGGAAAGGGTGCTTGGCCTATCTTGCTTACGTCCATGATACTAGTGTCGCCACACCTTCACCTTTGTCAGTTCATACAGTTTGTGAGTATTCAGATGTGTTTCCTTCTGAACTACTAGGTCTTCCTTCTAATTGTGATATTTACTTTGCCATCAATGTTTAGTCAAGCACTTAGCCCATTTGTATTCTGCCATATCAGATGGCACCATCTGAGTTGAGGGAGCTTAAGGATAAGCTCCAGGATCAGTTAAGTAGAGGCTTTATCAGGCCTAATGTGTCTCTGTGGGGTTCTCTAGTTCTATTTGTAAAGAAGAAGGATGAGTCCATGCATATATGTATTGACTATAGGCAGTTAAATAAGGTGAAAGTTAAGAACAGATATTTGATGCCATGTATTAATGATTTGTTTGACCAGCTACAAGGTGCAATAGTGTTCTCTAAGATAGACTTGAGGTCCAGGTATCACCAGTTGAGGATTAGGGATGCTGATATCCCAAAGACTGCATTTAGGAATCGATACGGCCTTTATGAGTTCCTAGTCATGTCTTTTGAGTTGACTAATGCTCCATCAGCTTTTATGGATTTGATGAACTGTGTGTTCAGAGCCTACTTGGATTCCTTTGTGATTGTGTTCTTCGATGAAATTCTGGTATATTTGAGGATTAGAGAGGAGCATGATCCATATCTCAGAGTTGTAATGCAGACCTTGTGAGACCATCGGTTGTATGCTAAATTCACTAAGTGTGAGTTTTGGCTTGAGTCTGTGGTATTCTTAGGGCACGTTGTATCCAAGGATGGGATTATGGTGGATTTGGTAAAGATTTTAGCAGTTCGTGATTATGCTAGGCCTACTTTTCCTACTGAGGTTTGCAGTTTCATCGAGTTGGCAGGTAACTACAGATTGTTTGTAGAGGGGTTTTCTTCTATAGAAGCTCTATTGACTAGATTGACTTAGAAGAATTTTCCCTTCTAGTGTTCAGATAAGTTTGAGGCGAGCTTTCTGAATCTCAAGGCCTTGTTCACATCATCTCTGATTCTTACTCTTTTGGTTGAGGGTCAGGGGTTTACAAGGTTTGGTGATGCTTCTGGTATTGGATTAGGTTGTGTATTGATGCAGCAGGGACGAGTTTTTTCTTATGCTTCCAGATAGTTGAAGGTTCACGAGAGGAACTACCCCATTCATGACATAGAGTTAGTAGCAGTAGTCTTTACGTTGATGATTTAGAGGCATTATCTGTATGGCATGCATTGTGAGATCTTCATGGACCATCATAGTCTTCAGTATATTTTCATCCTGAATGATCTAAATTTAAGGTAACGTAGGTGGTTGGAGTTACTGAAGGACTATGACATCTCCATTCTTTATCATTCGGGCATGGAAAATATGGTAACAGGTGCCTTGAGCTGGAAGGCAGTGAGTATGGGTAGCTTGGCTTTCTTAGCAGCGGAGGAGCGACTTTAGGTTTAGACATCCATTCCTTGGATAACAAGTTGGTTAGACTTGATATTTCTGAGCCAGGCCATATTCTTGCTTGTGTTGTGGCTAGATCTTCTTTGTTGGAGTAGATTCAGGCACAACAGTTATATAATGTAAGGTTGAGGATCATTCTTGACAAAGTATTAAGCAGTGAGGCTAGGAAGGAGACCTTAGATTCAGAGGGTGTTCTGAGGATTGAGGGTCGTATCTGTGTTTCTAGAGCTGGTGACCTGGTTAGATTGATCTTGAAAGAGGCTCATTATTCTAGGTATTCCATTCATCCCAGTGCACCTAAGATGTATCGTGACTTAGTTTGATTTCTAAGTTTGAATTCTTATTCGAGCTATTCAGTAAGTAACAAGCAAATGAGATGTATTGTGTGTTTTGAGTGTAAAGTAATAACAAATTGTGTAAGGAAGTCTTGAATTAATTTGTTGTATTTTCAGATAAGGGAAAAGAGCCAGGGTCGTGGTATTCCAACAATCTAGTTGAGTTAGCAAATCGTATTTTTAGTTGATTTCTTGAGTTACTAGTTGCGGGTTAATTTTAACCATATCAAACATTTTTCCAACAACTCTATGTCTACTCGACTACTTTTAATGCCTATATTTCTATGGTCATCAGTTGTTAGTGAAGTGCATATGATTTCTCTTCTGTACCAACTAGGCAAGGCTAATAGGTATATTTCTACCCATGTTAGCGAATTGTTCCCTCTTTCCTATAGAGTTTACAACCAAGCCCTATATTTTCTTATTGCATACGTAAATTCCCTATATCTAGTTTAACCTACATATCAGAGATAGTACTTGATAATTGGCCAAGAAAATTAAATAATTAAGATGAAGAGAAGATAAACAACTAAAAAATGAAAATCTGAATTAAAAATTATAATAATCAAAGATCAAACTTCAAGTCTCAACCATAACCTTAGAAACTAAGAGGTTTAGCTACTCATTAATCTCTTTGGAAGAAGAGAATTCATGAATTTACAAGAAAATAATTGAAAATAAAATAAAGAAAACAAACTAGACCTTGTTTTTGATCTTTGCCCTAGCCTTTGGCTTCCCGAATCAAATGTGTGTGATAAAAAATGTTTTGGAGCAGTGTTTATAGAGTTTAGGAACTCTTGTGACTTTAAAAATCCAAATCGGGCTAGAAGAGTATCCCTTCCCGCCACTGCACAAAAGCAAGGCAGTGGCGCAATATCATAATTTGAAATCTACAGCCTTGTTTTCTTGTGCCACTACTGTGCAAATCCTCCATAGCAAAGCCTACCTTCATGTGCCACAAGCCCAAATCAAGGAAGTGGCACAAGGCCTTGTTCTCTTGGCCACTTTTCACTCCTTTTGTGATGTTTTGCAACGTCAATCCTTCCTTTGTTCCTTTTTATTCCTTTGTGCTATTTTTTATCTTGTTTGATATTCAAATACCTCAAGACACTCCTACATAAGCAAAACATTAAACACAAGTGTAATTCATATCTTTTAATCTTAAAATGATACGATAAAGATAATAAATGTGAGGCTAAAGATAGTAAAATAGCATAGCATTTAGCCTCGTATAGAGCACTCTTGATATATTTCACCTATGTTAGTGTGGAAGTAGGTTGCTTCCTATGAGAATTGAGTTTGTTCTCAAAATTACTCATTAAAATCGAGATAGTACAAGGCCCTAATATGTTGTCTATTAATGCTTATGTCAACACCTTGATTATTGTGTGTAAACAATGATAATTTATTTTCTTTAAGTAATAATAGTTTAAGTATGAGACCACTACTGACTCACACCTTTATTATGCATAATAGTCTCCATTCAACTAAATTGGTGAAATACTTCTTTTATTTTAATATTAAAATGAGAGGGGGGATTGTTAAAACCCAATTTTTATCCTCCACAATTTTAGTTAATTATTCAAGCTTTTTCAATTTCAAACAAGTTGGATTACTTATTTTTACAAAAATAAAAATCTATATTTTTAAATAATTTTTCGGGCAATTTTACCATTTTATTCGGCAAAATAAAAAACTCTAATATATATGTTATATGAATTTTGCATAATCTTGGTTACATTATTTTCATAAAATTATTTTTTATGTCAAAACAAGTGTCTATTTAAGCATGTATTTCATTTTGTTAAATTAGGTAAGTTATAATTAAAAATAATTATTTTACTTTGTTAAGTTCATGAAGCTTAATTAATTACTTGGAAAAGTAATTTGTCTCAATTTACTTCATCAAGTTTAATTTGGGTATATTTTCAGCATATTTGGCTATAATCTTAGATTTTTTACCATTTCTTGAACTCAATCTTGGCCATTTACGCAAGATTCATATCTGCCTTATATTCAGCCAAATTGGCCCAAGTAACTTAATGAACCTTCCAGCAGCCCTTTTTTCCTTGCCATTTTAGCGTAAAAATATTGAGCCCAAAATCTAGAAACCCGACCCATCACCCTTATTTAACCAACAATACCCAATTCCTTTCCATTTTCTCTTATCTGACAACAACAACGTACAACAACAATAAAACAGACCCCTCATTCATCCAAACCTAACCAACACCCTTGCCTGCAAAAATCCCCCAAAATCCGTTGGATTTTATGCTCTATCCCCTGAGTTTTCTACTCCATCTCCTCAAATCAATCAGAAGTAGGTAAAACCCATCTCCTTTGTTAGTTTGTTTTTATCTGTTTTTCCTCCTACTCTGCTCAATCAATCTTTTTGATGCTCATGGGTTCAAAATTTTAATCCTCAAGTTTCATTAAGAAGATTTTCCCCTCTCTCTCTCTCTCATCACTTATTTTTGAAATCAAATCAATTTCTTGGCTATAAATATCTACACTTATTTCCTTTGAAAAGGGGAAGAAGGAGAGAATTTAGGGAATATTTGAGTTTTTCATACTCTTCTATTCACTAATTTTTCTATTTTTCTTTTCTCTTTTTATGATTTCCAACAAACTCACCTTGCTCTTACGGCCTCTTTTCCATCACTCCCACTCGAGATCAGTGAAATCGAGCTCCTTCAACTTGTATTCAAAGTTTGTTGCCCTACAAAAGGTAATTTCATTTGTCCGTGCAACTTTTATTACTTTATGTGTTATTTATTTTCACGACCCAAATGGCCGTGAGTGAAACCCATATTGACCCCCCGTCTCAAACCAAGTATTACTATTTAACCTAATACTAGCATGAATGGCATGGTTGACACAAGCATGGATGGCATAAATGACACATACAAAATTCATGAAAATGGAAGCTTAGGAGTTCGTGAGAGTGATGTTGATGAAGAAAAGAGGTCATTTGTGCAAGTGGCTAGGCTTTAAATTCAAGAATCCACAAAGAAGACAACCAAACAAGGTCATTGCCTCATTAAGGACAATATTGTAAAAAGCCAATGTCTTCTTATTTCCTTTAGAATAAATAGGATATTTCTTTATTTTGCAAGGAGATTTTGGATGAATATTGAATATTGAGCTTTGAAGCTTGTAGTTTCGAGGTGAACCCTAGCATTTAGCTTGTAGTTTCTAGGTGAAGCCTAGCATTAGTTGGTAATTTTAGTAGTGTAGATTTTGGAATTGTTGGTGAACTTCTTGGTTTGGTTAATCAAAGGTTGCTCATTTGTGGTTTCTAGGTTTCCTTTATTTTTCTCAAACTAGGGTTTGTGTTTGAATTGTTGAATTCAATTGGGAGGTGAGGGTATCAAGTCCCTTGTTGCCCATAAATTCAAGAGTTTTAATATTAACCCACATATCCTTCTTTTGTTTTCTTTCCTTCTTGTTCTTCCCTCTTTATTCGTTATCATTTGGTATCAGAGCTTGGTTTAGGTTTGTTTCCACAAATCTAAGTCTTGGAAATTTGATATCTTCAAAAAAAAACATCAAAAAAAAAATAAAACAAAATAAATCTGAAAACCATTTTGTTTGAATTTCTTATTTTTCACACTAGATTCTTGTTCCCTTGTGTTTTTTTGAGTCTAGATTTCAAATTTTGTTTAATTTAGAGTTGTAGAAGTGAAATTACCATTGAAGGACCATGAAGCTTTGAAACTTGCAAACTTGAAAAGTAGGTCTTTTGATTGGAGAGAAATTGGAATAAAAAAACTATTGGAGTTTGTTCCCTATGTCAAGTGAAAACTAATTCTAAATTTTGGTGCGATTTGGTGCAGTTTTGAAGAAGGATTTTGTGTTGGCTTTCTTGGTGTTCTTGATGATCTTCAAAAGTTCTTGAGGAAGAAGAAGATAAAAAGGTACATTTGATCTTCAAGGCTCTTGAATTTTTGGCAAAAATTGTTTGTTGGGTCCATTTGTGGAATTTTAAAAAAACATAAAAAATTTGAAAAAAAAAAATTCCACGTGGATGCCACATCAACATCCACATCAGCACCAACACAACACCACACAACGCCACACAACGCCATGTAAGTGCCACACAACACCAGTCAGTAGCCAAGTGGCTGCCAGCGTGGATGTCAACTTAAGAGAGCAAGTGGTTTTCAACACTTAGAAAAAATTTGGGGTCCCAAAATTTGAAGAATTCTGTCCAAGTTTGCAAAAGTTAATTTCAGCCCCCAAACGCTTTTCTAAGGGTCAGATTTGGTCTTTTAGAATTTTCTGATTGTCAGATTTGGTCCACTTCTTCTTCTACACTAATTTTTCTTCCATTTCTCAACTATTTAACAATTAATTAACATCTTTAATTACTTGTTAATTAGTTTTTAAATATCAAATTATTTCTTTGATTCTTCAAATTAAGCAACACAAGTAACTTTTCTACTTTTGTTACTTAGTTTTTTTTGAGTTCATTTTCTTTCGTGCTTCTTTTCATCAATTTTTTTATCTTAATTCATTGATAAACTTCTTGATTCAAGTCCTTTTAACTTCAATCGAGTCATCCATCTTTCAAGAGTCACAAGAATCCACTCCACCACAAAGAATATATGATCTTGAATTGATCAAGCAAAGCTTGTTCACCACTAATTTTGAGATGACACTTTAGGAGGTGAGTTGAGAATTTACATACGAGTGATGTGAGGCTTTTTCTACTAATATTGTTTGTTGAGTTTTGTAGGTATAATGTCTAATCATTTTCCTTATAATGGATAAATGAGCTCGGTGAACAACATGGGGACAAATTTCAATGTGTCAAGGAGAGTGAGCAATATGAATGAATGGGTGGTTGAAACAAATGGGAGGTTTGGAGGAAAGGGTTAAAAGAATGGATAGTATGATTGAAAGGAGGTTCAATATGACAAGTCGAAGTGAAGAAACAAGAAGGACCTCGGGACAAGAATCCAACTTGTACTACCCCCAACCAAGTTGGAATCAAACCTACCCTCAAACTATATTTTGAATGAACCCGCGTTATGTTTGGCAAGTCACCCCACATCCAAATACACAACCATATAATCCACCACAAAGGAGTCCTTCTTTTGTGGAAAACCAAGATAGAAGGTGCTAGCCGAGCACCTCCACGAAATATATCACATGCATACTTGCATGTACCTTATGTTCCAACCCAACAACCCATAAGTACACTACCAAGAAATCTATTATCAAAATCCTCTTTATGATGAAATGTGTGAAGAGGTAAACTCGAATGAATAGTGGGAAGGACCCGAAGGTTTTGTTATTAACCAAAGCATAAGATGTCAATGAAAATGGGATAACAGAGATAGGTATAGGGATGAAGGAGTAAGGTGTGAAGACCGAAGTGATCGATATGGTGGTCAAGGTGTTCCAAATCACGGGATAGGTGACAACATGGTGAGTCTTCCAATGTTTCAAGATTGTAGTCAATCTATTCAAGCTAAGTATAACAAAAAAGGGGAAGACCAAGCCTATGGAGGTAACCAGTATATACCTTAATCTTCTTCTCCTTCTACCATTCGATGTGATAAATGTCGGGGTGAAGGACATATTGCTAGAAATTGTCCACAAAGGTGGTCAAATGTTATCTTGTGTGATGGACCTTATGCTAAAAATATGATATAGTATGAGGTTGGGAATGGTTATGATGAGCCTAAGGTTAGGCATGATGAAGCAACCTCAAATGAATATGATGATCAACTGGAGAAGGATTTGAACTCTTCTTGTGATCTAAAGCGAATCATAGGGGATCTTTCTAAAGAGTAACTTGATCAAAGTGTGAACCCATTTCATGCAAGGTTCAAGATGATGGATTGAATATATTCCCTTGTCATTGATGGTAGGAATAGTACTAATGTGGTGAGTTTCACTATGGTTGATAGAATTAAGCTTTCTACACAAATACACTCCAAGCCATACATACTTCAATGGCTCATTGAGAATGATGAAGTAGAGGTAACCAAGCAAGTGGTCATGAATTTTAGCATTGGAAAGTATCGATATGAGGTGTTATGTGATGTCTTGCCCATTCAATCTTATCATATGTTGTTTGGTAGACCTTGGCTACATAGTAGGGATGTTCAATATCAAGTGTAGTCCAACAAATACTCATTTGTATTTAGAGAATGAAAGCACACTCTTGCACCTTTAACACCCTATCAAGTGAGTGGGGACTATAAGATAATGAGGGAGATTTGGAAAGTACTTGAGAGAGAGGAACTTGAAAAGGAGAAGAAAGAATTGGCTCAAGAAGGGAAGTTGTATGAGATTGATGAGCCAAGAAGTGACTTGAAATAGGTGTACAAGGAGCACTTAATTATGGTACTTGCATTTTGCCTAGTACCATCCCTTCTTTTTTCCAGGTTCATGGACAATTATTTCTAAAGGATGGTCAAAACAAAGTCCCTCATGAACAAAGGGTTGAAGGCCTAATGATAGAGCTACCTAGAAAATCAACTCCTAAAAAGAAACAAAAGGACCAAGTCTATGGGTCCAAGAAAATGCATTGGAGGGAAAGCTTTGGGAAACCATGTGTGGTGGAGAAGAATGAACACTCAAAGGCCCGTCTTCGAGGTATGTACCCTTTCCCTCTAGGTAGGTCTTTGAAATTTTATGACCTCATACCCTACCATAAGAGTGATGATATATCTCTAATGTATTCATGGTTGGTTTTGTCTATGCTTAAGTTATGTGAGTTTCATGTTTTGAATGCCAACCATAATTATTGTTTTGGAAAGAATCCATGGTGCATCCGTGATGCCCGATTTATGTATTCTACTCCTTGTCACACTTATGTGGTTAGACAAGTTGAGGTGTTAGGATGGATTTTTAGGAGCATGCTAAGATTAGTGAACGTAGGAAGTGCATCCTATAGTTCCTTCAATCTGTTAAGAAGCATGGCTCCACTTGTTTATCCACTCCTTGTGGGAGTTTGTTTGAGTAATAACAATGAAGTGTACTTGAAATGCTTAATCTTGTCCTCTTGTGCTCCAAATAGTGAATGTCTTCTTGTTAACATTCTTGCCTTAAAGTGTGTATTTGCAATTGAGAATCCTCGAGTTGATGCTAAGTTACTTATTTGTTTTTGGGAGAGTCCATTGATATTAAAAGCTCCTTGTCACCTTCATAGGGATAGAAAAGTTGAAGTTTCAAATGGAACTCTTGGAAGCATGCTTGGTTCTATGGTAGGAGGGACCCCAACTCTTTGGGAGTATTATATGGCATGGAGTGATTTGACTCCTAATAGATTCCTCAACTATTCTAGTAGCATGGCTTTGTTGGTGTACTTCCTTCCTTTGGAAAGTTGCTTGATAGAGAGGGTTGTTTTGTGCTTAAAATGTCTCTTCTTATCTACCAATGCCCTTATCTTTTGGTACGCCCTAGATGAGAACAGTGAGCTTAACACCTTTCTCTATACCTCTTTCCTTATGATGAAACCCATAGTGGTGTGGGATTTATTTTGTGTGGAGGTAAAGATATGTGGGTCTTTTACTTATTTGACCCAAATGAACCCTTATGGGTGATTGTACCACTTTTGGCGTGGCCTTTTTGTGAGACAATGAAACAATTGTGTCTTATGGCTCCAAAGTTAAATATGATATCATCTTTTTGAATCCTTGATGCCACAAAGACCTTTGTGTTTGTATTGTCTCTTGATGTTTATCATAACCAAAACCTTTGCACCTTTTATGATGAGTTGCTTTTATTGTAAACAAAGGATATTTGGTTGTGTCTCAAATTTTTTCCTCCTTGGCATGGTGATATTGTCGCTAACCCTTGTACTAACCCTCATGCTTTGAGGATGTTTTGGTTGTTGTCCTTCTCATGTATTTTTAAGGTTTGGATTCGAGGATGAATCATTTTCAAGAAGGGGATGATTATACTAGCATGGATGGCATGGTTGACACGAGCATGGATGGCATAGATGGAACATACGACATTTGTGAAAAGAGAAGCTTAGGAGTTCGTGAGAGTGATATGAATGAAGAAAAGAGGCCATTTGTGCAAGTTTCTAGGATTTAAATTCAAGAATCCAGAAAGAAGACAACCAAACAAGGCCTTTGCCTCATTAAGGGAAATATTGTAAAAAGTAATTGTCTTCTTACTTCCTTTAGTATAAATAGGATATTTCTTTATTTTGCAAGGAGATTTTGGATTAATATTGAATATTGAGCTTTGAAACTTGTAGTTTCTAGGTGAAGCCTAGCATTTAGCTTGTAGTTTCTAGGTGAAGCCTAGCATTAGTTGGTAATTTTAGTAGTGTGGATTTTTGAATTGTTGGTGAACTTCTTGGTTTGGTTAATCGAAGGTTGCTCATTTGTGGTTTCTAGGTTTTCTTTGATTTTTCTGAAACTAGGGTTTGTGTTTGAATTGTTGAATTCAATTGGGAGGTGAGGGTATCAAGTCCCTTGTTGCCCATAAATTCAAGAGTTTGAATATTAACCCACATATCCATCCTTCTTTTGTTTTCTTTCCTTCTTGTTCCTCTCTGTTTGTCCGTTATCATAACCCAAGCCTTAACCAGTTCATTTAGAAATAATAAAATAATTCAAGGCATAATAATTAAATTTCACAGCTAACTAATACATCCCTAATATCTGAAAGTCATCGTACAAAGGACACTAACTAAACCGTGTCTAGAATATCCCAAACAATGAATAAATATAATAAATATCTGGAGAGATAGACATCAATCACTAGAAGACTCATGGCAGCCTGAATAGGAGTAGCTCATCCTCAAATCGATCAACAAGAAGTGCTAGATGCAATGTCGTGTTTAAGTCTTTGGAACACTGTTTATACTGAGAAAAAGAAGTGCAGGAGAAGCATAGGTACAAATCCTATGTACTGGAATGTATCATCGGCCGACTCATGATAGTAACAAGAATATCTCAGAATCAAATAAATAAGTAGATTGGTATTGTCATGACCCAAAATAGGGCTATGATGGAGCTTACTATAATCCTCCAGTAGGAAAGCTAAACCCAAGACAGATACCGAAGATAAAGCCTAAAATAAATAAATAAATAAATAAATAAAGTGGAAACAAAATAATGAGAAGAATGGGACAATGGTATAGATATATACATAACACGTATAAAAATAGACAACATGGGCCCTAAAGGAATAAGAAATGATAACATATATAGATAGCAACCCCAGACCTGGTGTCACTGGTACAAGAGCTTCTAAAAGTATGAGAACAAAGCTACACAGAGATTCAATTGTCCGACAAAAATACAAAATACAGATAGCCAGTTATAGAGGGAAAGCAGTAAGCCTCTAAACGCCAAGAGCTCATGATGATCCAATCAGCAAGTGTCCACAAACAAGAAGAGGATCAGCAAGGATGACTCGTACTAGGTGTTGCATCAAAAAAGATGCAGAAGCATAGTATGAGTACCAAAACATGGAGGGTAATCAATAGGCATCATAGGCCGATAGAGCTCAAGAGAACAATATATACAATATAAATAACAAGGTAAGTTTAACACATCACAAAACTAACCTAGAATCTCAGAACAGTACACACAATATATGGAAAACATATAGATATCGTGCAGTATGAGATGATGCAATGCAGTATGTGGCCATGCAAAAAAGTAAAAACCCCAAAATGTGATTTGCGGGCGACCCCGTAGGTTCCATAAATTGTCTTGTAGGACACCCTTGGGCTCATCAGCATATGAAGAAAGTAAAAATTCTAAAATGTGATTCATGGGCCACTCTGTAGGTTCCCCGAATTGTCTCACAGGCCGCCCTTGGGCTCATCAACAGAAAAGTAAACTAAGAAAAAAGGTCAAGAAATGCCCCTTGAACTGGGTATAAAAGTGGTACATTTTATCTTTGAAAACAGAAAATTCATACATTTCTTCCCAAGTTAGAAATCAATAGTAAAAGATAGAACAAACCCTTTTAATAATATGAAAACTGTAGTACGATGGAGCATTTTCCTCTTTGAAAGCTGAAAAATCAGTAGTAAGATGACCCAAGTCCTTCTGAAATTTGGAATCCATAGTAAAGTGGTACACTTTCCTTTTTAACAATGAAAACCAGTAGTAAGTGGGGTACGACCCTCACTTTTAAATTGGAAAAAAACCCTACATCTACTCCAGATCCTACCACCATCCGTGTATATATATGTATGAATGCATGCATGCCAACATAAGTATATAAATATAAGTATATGCGTATGTATGCCAAACAGGGTAAACCACCCTCCATATAAATTCACACTAACCTAGAGTCTATCAGTCCAAGCCTATGGCCTCGGGCCCACAATCTCATATCATAATGAAGTACAGAAATAAAGTGATAATAATAGTAAAAACTAGCAAAGGAAAACTACTCTACTACGGGATACCACCTCAACCTAACTAAGGGTATTTAGTCTATCCCTAATCCTATAACCCAATCTCAAACTGATAATAGGCAACCTAAACTAAGGCTTACAAAGAAATACCAGTCTAAAATCCCTGGAAACAAGTCGTATGTAGAAATCAGTATAAATCTAACCCTACCTAGCAAATCCCCTAACCAACATACAATTTATACTACATATATCATCTACTTGAGTTAAGTCTAGAGTAAAAAAATTGTAACTTACCTCGCAGCCAAACGACAAGCCACAAACAGTCACTCAAAATCTCCTTCTCTCGCAATGCCTTGGATCACTGCTATGCTATCATAAACATAGCTTACGCATCAACACGAAGCTAATGACACCCATATAAAAATATAAAATTTTGGGCCAAAAATCGTGTCAAAAATTTACAATTAGGGCCCATCAACAGAATTGGAAATAAAATTCACAATTATGTTCCACATAGGGTCGTGAATCCATGCCCGAGAGTTGGGCACAAATGGGAAATGATTCAAGGCTCAAAACAACTCTGAAGCTTACTAATGATCAAAGGAGAAATTCAAAAATTCTGCCATAGATTATGGAATTTAGAGGATGATAAACACGAAAAATCAACATAAAACGAGCGGTGAAACACGTGGAACATACCAAAAACAATTGAAATGATAAAACTCTCCAGAACCAACTGCTAAGCTCAAGGGAAAAGGTTTTTGTTTGAAAATGGTGATAAGAATGAAGAGCACAAATTTATATATGCTAGGGGTCCTTCTTTGCGAAGGCGGGGACCCCACCATTACGTGAGCTTGTGAATGTGACCCTCTCCTTGCAAATGCAGAGAGGAAAAAGAGTCGGGTCACCTTAGCCCTTTTCTGAAAAGGCAGTGGGCCTGCTGCATATGCAGTCTCGCAAATGCGGCCACCCTCTTGCATCACGAAGTCTAATGTGACCCTTCACTAACAACAACAAACCAACAAAAACAATAAGTAAAAAAGTCCTCGAATGGACCCTCCGGATTTATTCAAAATCCCGCGAACACAAATCAAACATGCTACCAAACTAAAAATGACATTCCAAACTCGACGGATTCATCAAAATGACCAACAGAGGTCATCTTGACAAAATGTTGACCGAAGTCAACACTTTGCCCGTTTTACCTAAAAGTCACCCAAGTGCCTAAAATGACTCTGAGAGCCTCGAGACCTAAATCAAATAGCCCAAAGTCCATGCATCAGAGCTAACAGCGCTGACAAAATTCTCATCTGAGTTCGTTTACTCCAAATGTTGACCAAAGTTAAGTAACAGAAAGCATTCAAAAACATGAGGATATCAGGTCCACATGTGGGGATTGGCTTCCCAAGGAGCCTCCTTAATTGGGTGATGCCTTACAGAAGTTTACCAATCACAATCTTCTTAAGCTCAAACTTCTAACCTGTCTGCCTAGAATAGTAATAGGATGATCCTTGAAAAGCAAAGCCTCGTCTAACTGAACTGAATCACAACAATCCACGAGAAACTGACTCACAACAATCCACGAGAAACTCACACAGAACATACCATCACAACACCAACACAAGGGAACCAGGGTGAACATTCAACAAGCTGGTAGCTAGGCTAACACAAAAGGCTATCTCCCCAAGATGTAGCAAGAACCCAAATATGCCAATGAATCTAAGGCTAGGGTTGTATTTCAATCTGAACCCCATCATAAAGGAACACATCGCCAACTCGATGCTCTTATTCACAAATCCTCCAATCAGCCTAACTCTCACCTGCCTAATTCAAGATACATGAAGCCTTTCCTGAATAATCCACACTTTAAGACATGGAACCACACAACAAGTCAGTCCACCAAGACCTAACCTAGAAAGCATTTGACAAACCCATCGGTGACCTGTACCTCCTACTTAACCATACCCCCAATGGAACCATCAGAATTCTCGCATGGTAGCTATGATCCATAAAACCTCTGCCAAAGCTAATAATTGGTCTTACCGACCTCCAAAGATTCATAACTTCTGCTTAAAGAATATCTTATGGAACCTAAATAGGCTGCTCCGACTGACCATCAGTCTATGGATGGAACATTGTGCTAAGCTCAACTAGGATACCTAATTTTCTCTGAAGAGATCACCAAAAACACGATGTAAACAAAACATTATAGCTAGAGATGATAGGAACAAGCACCCCGATACAGACGAACAATTTTCTTGAATGTAGATCTGAGCCAACCTCTCTGAACTGTACAAAGCCTGAATCGATAAAAGGTGAATTGACTTGATCAACCTATCCCAGATAACCCAATATCACATTAAATCTCCACAAGGTACATGGCAAGCCTCCCACGAAGTCTATAACCATCCAACTAAACTATGATTCTAAAAACACCGCTGCAACCCTCAATTATCAAAACACCATCCAGATCTAAATTTACCTTCCTACCCTCGCCACTCAGTTTATTATCCCAAATCATTCTCAAGTTCACATCCTTGAACTGTCGAACCCAAATATATTCCAACCATAAAGACCTTGCCTCCATGCAAGCAAGAATCTACCTGATTTTGAAATTGCAAGTCAAACCAACCTGTTGGCTAAGGAATGGATGCCCAAAGCCAAAGATCGCCACTCAACTATTAGAAATGTCATAATCCCTACACTCACCAGCTTTTGGCTAAAGCATCTGCCCTACTACATCGACAAATAACCCACCAACTCTGGCAGTATCTCAATATACGATAAATCCCTGACCCTCAATTGGAAGAGTCTGAATCAATGCTGAAATCCACTAGGCCTGATCTTTAAAAAAAACTCACCTCACACTCGAAGAGCCACTAGATGTGAACAATCTATGGAATCAATCTAGTCAATGGTGTAGCCTTTGAAGGAAACCCTTCCTAAACCATCTAAAGTAACCTACCAGCCCACAAAGTTTGAACCCAACTCTCAACGATGCTCACTCTCCTTCATATTCCTCGAGTAGACTCAGATGTCATTGATGGACACTGTAGAAACTAAAACTAAATAAGCTATAAACACATGTCTCGTCAGATGTGCAAACACAACTGGGCATGTGTAAAACCAAAGGACATAGCTAGGAACTCATGTTTGACGTAATGAGTCCTAAGTGTAGTCCTTGGAATGCCTGCCACCCTGATTCTCAACAGGTTGTAACCTGATCTCAACTCTATATTAGAAAACACTACCGCACCCTGCAACTGGCCAAACATAACATCAAAACGCGGCATCAGATACTTGTTCTCGATTATTACCCTATCCAAATGCTGATATTTAATACGCATACATAAAGAGCCATTTTTCTTCTTCACAACTCGAATAGAAGCACCCCACAGAGATACAATAGGCTAGATAAACCCCTTACTCAGAAGATTTCTAAAGTTTCCCCTCTAGCCCTCTCAACTCTACTGGTGTCATATGATATGGTAGAAAAAATGGATAGGACGAGTGCCCAACTCAACATCAATGCCATAGTCAAATAACTAATAAGTTAAAGACTGGATAAAATAGTAGAAAACACTCGGAATACTCATTAACTGTAGAAACTAAGCCAAGTGAAGGATATCAACACTATTACCACAAAAACAAGCAAGATGATCCAATCACTCTTTAGCCTACCAATCAATGCATCCTCTCAATGAAATAACTCTCATCGGTACATCACTATTTGAAACCTCCCTCACAAACTAAGGATTCCTAGGTATATGCAAAGTAATAGACTTGGCAAATCAACCCAAGACTGCACGATAAGAATATTACTAACCTAGGCTAAAAATTATGATAAAATCAACCACCACTAGGATAGTGAGGCCTACGCACGTGTCCTACCCAAAGACAACCACCTCCGAAGGCTAACACACTCAATCCACTACTAAAAAACTTCCTATGGTGTATCTACATTCATAAACACCAACAAGACCCATATAGTAACCCAGATGTGAAGGAAAGTAAGAAGCTGAATATACATGGACATGTAGACCTCATAACAAGTAATGCATAAGCTAGCTGATTGTAACAGAGATCGTACCTATAATAGCAATACTTAAGGCCTCAACCTCTGGACTAATCAAAGAAGTATCTAACCGAGTGCATCCACCTCGAGATAGAGTACCCGCACAACTACTTGTCCTACCTGACTGAGCCTTAGATGTTGAAGGCTCGATGATCCTACATCGGGGATACTCTCTAGAAAAGTGACTGACCACCCCACAATTATAACAACCCCGATAAGCTCTACCCTAGTGTAAAGTACCTGCCGACCCAAAATGGCCACCTGAACTGCATAGCTGAAAGTCACCTCTATTAATTAGGGGACCGCCCCCACTACCCTACGCACTACCTCTAGCTAGTGTCCATGTAGCCTTTAGAGGGTAAAAGTTCCTAAACCTAGGATAATCTCTAGCAAAATTCCTCAACTCATCACACACATAGCAACCTCTACCAGATAGGGTCCGATCGGAAGATCAAGCTAAACTAGACTGTCTACCATGACCTAAATACCCTAAATACCCTAAATTCGAACCTTAAATTGTTTAGCCCAAACCCTGGCTGCTCTGCCTAACATAATCTGAATAACTGCCCTCTGAACCCTGTAGTGCTCCCTGAACTAGCCTTATAGACTGAGAGTAGTGATAAAGATCTCTACCAAAGAATCCCATACCTCGAGACTAATAACTATATGTAACTACCCCGATGTGATGCCTCTTGTCATTTCCCTAATAGGCCTTGCGACATAACCCCTCCACAACCTATGCATGATCAACCACCAAGAGAAAAATAGTCCTAACCGTCTCTACATTCTCTATCACCAAATGAAGTGGTGAAATCAACCCTCTGACAAATCTCTGCACCCTCTCATACTCGGTCAGCATAGTCACAGCAGTGTGCCTAGTTAACTCGTGAAACCTAGCCTCATACTCTAAAATAGACATAGAACCCTATTGAAGGTCTGCAAACTCACCCCTAACTAGGGAACCACGTAAAGTACAAGGACTTGCCCCTGCCTGCGAGACACTCTCTAAAGGATTAGAGTCCTAACCATGGTGCCCTGAAGAACTTACATGACCACAAATCCTATCGCATGTTGGGCTGGACCCAAACCCTCTAGTTGTAGTTTTATACCCTCCATCTCTACCTCTTTCACTGGTAACGGTGTTGCAGTAAAAAGCGCAGGGGCCTCATCCTCACCCGCTGTCATAATCATCTTAACCATCTAAGAGGGAATGGAAAACATTAAGTTTGAAAGTTGATAGAGTCAAGCACGCATGATAAGAAATAAAAAAGATAGAATTTTCCTAAGAATGTCCTACAACCTCCTGTAAATAGGATAGAAATGTTATTGTACCAATCCTCGAGACTCTACTAAACACATTCGTTTTTACTGGTAAGACGGATGAACATAAAGCTCTGATACCACTCTATCACAACCCAAAATTGGGCCATGATGGCGCCTACTATAAACCCCTAATATGCAAGCCAAACCCAATATAAATGTCGAAGATAAAGCCTTAAATACATAAATAAATAACCAAAGTTGAAATAGAATAATGAGAAGAATGGGACACTAGTATAGATATATACATAACATGTATAAAAATATACAACACAGGCCCTAAAGGAACTAGAAAAGACAACATATATAGATACCAACCTTGGACCAGGTGTTATCGACATAAAGGCTTCAAAAATTAGGAGAATAAATCTACATAGAGATTTAACTATTTGACAAAAATACAAAATAAAGATAGTCAGTCTTGGAAGAAAAGCAATTAGCCTCTGATTGCCAAGAACTCACCATGATATGATCAGCAAGAGTCCATGAATGAGCAGAGGATCAACAAGGATACTTAGTAGGCATCATAGGCTGGTCAATCTTAGGAGAAAAATATATACAATATAAATAACAAGGTAAGGATTAACACATCGAAGACTTAAGCTAGAATCTTATAACAATACAAGCAATCTAGAACTTTATTCAAACAAGGGTAAAGAGAGAATAATACTAGTAAATACACGCAATATAAGGAAAGCAAAAAGATATCGTACAGTATGAGATCTGCAATGCAGTATGTGGCCATGCATAAAATTAAAAACCCCAAAAAGCAGTTCATGGGCTACCCCATGGGTTCCCTGAATCATCTTGCAGGCTGCCCGTAGGCTCATTAACATATGCAAAATGTAAAAACCCTGAAATGTGATACGGTGGCCACGATGTCGGTTCCCTGAATCATCTTGCGGGATGCCCTTGGGCTCATCAACAGAAAAGTAAATTGAGAAAAAGTTCAAGAAATGCCCTTCAAATCAGGTATAAAAGTGGTACATTTTATCTTTGTAAACAAAAAATTCATACATTTCTTCCTAAGTTAGAAATCAGTAGTAAAAAATAGTACAAACCCCTTTAATAAAATGAAAACCATAGTAAGATGGAGCATTTTCCTCTTTTATAGCTGAAAAATCCAGAACCCATTGTAAAGTGGTACACTTCCCTTTTTAACACTGAAAACCACTAGTAAGTGGGGTACGACCCTCTCTTTTAAATTGAAAAACCCCCTACATCTACTCCAGATCATACCACCATATGTGCAAATGTATGTATGAATGTGTGCGTGCCAACACAAGTATATAAATATAAGCATAAGTATGACAAACAGGGTAAACCACCCTCCATATTAATGCTCACTAACTTGAGCTCATCATTCTAAGCACATAACCTCTGGCCCAAAAACTCATATCATAAATAATTACATAAATAAAGTGATAATAATAATAAAAACTAGCGAAGGAAAACTACTCTACTACGGGTTACTACCCCAACCTATACTAAGTCCTTAATCATATAACCTAGTCTCAAACTGATAACAGGCAACCTAAACTAAGGCTTATAAAGAAATACTAGTCTAAAATTCCCAAAAATAGGACATATGTAGATATCAGTATAAACCTAACCCTACCTAGCAAATCCCCTAACCAACATGCAATCTATACTACATATATCATCTACCTGAGCTAAGTCTAGGGAAAAGAAAACTCTAACCTACCTCACAGCCAAAAGACAAACCATAAACTATCATTCAGAAGCTTCTCGTCCCGCAATTCATCGGATCGCTGCCACGCTATCATAAACATAGCCTATGCATCAACACAAACCTAATGACAACCATATTAATAAATAGAATTTCAGGCAAAAAATTTGGTCAAAAACTGACCATCGAGACTCATCAATGGAATTGGAAATAAATTCACAATTATGTTCGCTATAGGGTCATGAACCCATGCCCGAAAGTTAGGAACAAATGGGAAATGATTCGGGGCTCAAAATATCCCAAAAGCTTACTAATGATCAAAGAAGAAATTGAATAATTGAGCCATGGATTACAGAATTTAAAGGAATATAAATTCATAAAATTAATGGCAAATGAGCAGGGAAACACGAGGAACTTATCGAAATTAATTGGAATAATAAAACTCTCCAGAACCAGCTGCTAAGCACAAGGGAAAATGATTTTTGTTTGAAAATTAAGTTAAAAACAAAAAGGAGAAATTTATATCTGTAAGGGGTCCTTTTTCACGAAGGCAGGGACCCCGCCGCATACACAGTCTTGCGAACGCATCCCTCTCCTCCTAAAAGCTGAGCTGAAGCAGGGATAGGTCACCTTCGCCCTTCTTCGCAAAAGCGGTGGACCACCACAAATGTGAGTGGCGAATACAGCCACCCTCTCACATAAGCAATGGGTAATGTGACCCTGCACCACCAATAGAAAACCATCAAAAACAATATGTACAAAAGTCCCCAAATGGACCCTCAAAATTTATTCAAAATTTTGTGAACACAAACCAAACATGCAACCCAATTAGAAATGGTATTTTGGACTCAACCAAATCATCAAAATGACTAACAGAGGCCGTGTTGATTAAATGTTTACCGAAGTTAACACTTTGTCGACTTTACCTAAAAGCCACCAAGTTCCCAAAATAAGTCCAGAAACATGAGACCTGAACCAAATGGTTCACTAGCCCAAAGTCCATACTCCGGAGCTAATAGCACTGACAAAATTCTCATCCAACCATGTTTACTCTGAATGTTGACCAAAGTCAACTCTTTTAACTTTAAGAGTGTCAAAATAGGGAAAAAATTCTAGAACACAATGAATTGCCCGGGAACCAAACCAACTATCCTGACACGTCATAAATGACTTATAGCTACTGTAGGAATGCTTAAAATGCTGAGAATGCACAAAAATAGAGAAAATGACCTAGGGGGTCATTACAGCTACAACAACACATAATCAATAACCCAAAAAATCAAGTAGTCACCACAATAAAGTAGTTACATCATCCAGATAAATCACCCACTCCATACATATCAATGTCAATGAGTAAAATACATATAAATCACAAAATTAGACATGAAAATCATCGAATAATCCTACACATATAATGCAGTAACATCACAAACATGGGTTCATTCCCATATTGATCTATCAGACATGTAATCTCTGTACCTCATCGGTCTCAAAGCAATCACTCAATCTGATATACACATGCTAAAGGGTCTTATTTTTGCCCAAACAATATTGAGAGTAATTAATCTTTTACACTTTCAAATTCAAGCCTTGGGAATTCAAACCCACTAACTCTACCCCTTATTCAAGATCAATAGCTTTCCCTACGGGTAAATTACCTATAAACTAGTCTCACATTATCATCATTCATAGGGCTTCTACTCCCATTTCCCCATTTTAAGCAATTTTATGCTAAAAGTCCCATATTTATGGAACTCAAGGTTCCCAATCATCACCACCCATGCTTTAGAATATCAAATTCATGCTAGGAAGTGTTTATCTACACCCTAGAAGCATTCTAGATGATTATTACATCTACCCGTATGCATTCTAATTATTTTCATGAACCTAGGGTTCTAACCCATGAACTCTCCATAAAAATCTTTCTAGCGATTCTATAATAATTATAACTTAGTAGGAAAAGAGATTGGTGGAATAACTTACTTGAACGATAATTTTCACCCTAGCCTTGGAAAAATTGACTCTCTGGAGCTCTGCAATGAAGTTCTTGAGTTTGTGAAGTAAAATTTGGAATAATTTACTTAAACAAACATTTTGCCTCCCCATCACCCGCTGTAGTAGCCCTTTTGTTGCTATGGCAAGACTGCTGTGGCGAAATTAGGCTCACTATGGTAAGCCTTGGTGAAATGGCCATTCCTAGTATGGCGGCACTATGACCGCTACGATGGTCTAGCTGCAGCAAAAATCTTTTCACTGTAGTAGTGCCTGAACCAATAGCTTAGAAATTCTGCATAATTCCTCCATTTGACAACACAAGTTTCAAACTTAAAACATCATAAAATTATCCAATTACGACAGCCACATGCGATGAATTTATTCACAGTCTCAGAATTTCCTACAGTGGTGTAGATTACTAGGTCACTCCCTAATCGAACAGGATAACCCAAAATACCATGCCGTGAATTACAATTCACCTTAACTAGACTCAACACACATTGTCAGCCTTAAACCACCCTACCTTGAGATTTTTGATTGACTCAACTCACTAGGGGAAACTTCTAACAAGGTACTTAGGCCCTAACCAAGCTATAATGATTGAGAGGGTCGTTACATAAGATACCAATTAAACAACCATTCATACCTGTACGAACAAGAAAGGAAAACAAGGAAAAGATTCTTGATTTAGTGAAAAGCTAGGGAAACTTGCCATGCATGTCTTTTTTGGTCTCCCTAGTGGCCTCTTGAAAAGGATAATTCTTTAACTTGACCTTCACAGATGCAATCTCCTTCGATGTCAACTTGCAGATCTCTCTATCTAGTATAGCCACAGGCTCCTCCTCAGAACACAAGTTCTCATCAAAAAGGACCAAATCTCAACAAATTATATAATTCCCATCACTATAATATTTCTTCAACATAAACAGATGAAACACCAGGTGAACTCCCGATAAACGTGGAGGCAAAGCCAATTCGTAGGCTACCTCCCCCACACACTTAAGAATTTTGAGTGTCCCATTGAACCTCAAACTAAGCTTACCTTGCTTACCAAACCTCATCACACCTTTCATGGGTGAAATCTTGGGAAATACTTGCTTCCCCACCATAAACTCTGTGTCCCTGTCAGCATACTCCTTCTACCTACTCTAGGCTACTAAGAGTTTCTCTCAAATAAACTTCACCTTCTCTAATGATTACCTCAACAAGTCAGTAATCCATAGTCTCACCTCAAATGCATCAAAACCACTAATAGGGAACCTACATCTTCTCCCGTACAATGCCTCAAATAGAGCCATATTGATACTCAAGTGAAAACTATTGTTATATGCAAACTCAGCCAATGGAAAGAACTAGTCCAATGACCACTAAAGTCTATTACACATGCCCAAAGTATATCTTCCAAGACCTGAATCATCCTTTCAGACTATCCATTGGTCTAAGGGTGAAAATTCATACTAAGTTCCATCCTAATAACAAACTCATCTTGCAATGTTCTCTAAAAGTTAGAAGTAAACTGAGTACCTCTATCTAAAATAATGGAGACCAAAACTCAATGCAATCATCAATCTCACCCATTCAAAGCTTAGATAACTTTTCTGGACTGTAAGTCACCTAAACTTGAATGAAGTGAATAGACTTAGTCAACCATTAAACAATGACCCAAATAGAATCAAACTTACCTAAGTTCTTTGGAAGACCAATCACAAAGTTCATTGAATTTATTTTCCACTTTTATTCAAGAATGGGCATCCTCTGAAGTATCTCTCCTAGTATTTAGTGCTGATATTTTACTTGTTGATAATATAGGCACTGGGAAAAAATCAACATTATCACGCTTCATTGTACCTCACCAGTAATGTTGTCTCAAATTACGATACATCTTGGTCGCACTAGGATGGATAGAATACCTCACACTATGAACACATTATTCCTCAAGACACCCTCATCATTAATCACAACCTTATTGGCCTCTCCTTGCAAGACCTTATCATAAATCTTGCTCAACTTATCATCCTCAAACTATCTAACCTTGATCGTCTCTAGAAATAAAGATCTTGCCTCAACACAAGCCAAAACTCCCCCAAACTTAGTCAATTTGAGCCGCATAAATTTTTTTGCCAGAGTCTAAACCTCTCTAGCCAATAGAATTCTTATAGCCTTCAAACTAGCCAGGCTACCCATACTCTCAAACTTTATACTCCAAGAATCAACCACCATGTTCACCTTACTTGGATAGTACAAGGTTGTAATACTGTAGACTTTGATCAGCTCCATCCATCGATGCTGTCTCAGGTTCAAATCCTTCTGCATAAATACATGTTGCAAGCTACGGTGGTTAGTGAACACATCACAATGGACATCATATAGATAGTGACTCCAGATTTTAAGAGCAATGACCATTGCCGCCAACTTTAATTCATGTGTATGATAGTTCTTCTCATGCACCTTCAACTGCCTAGAAATATATGCAATGACTTTCTTATCCTGCATCAAAATAGCACCCAAGCCAGTACATAAAGAATCACAATAAATAACAAAGTTCTTAACCTTTATAGGCAATGCAAGAATAAAAGTTGCAGTCAACAAGGTCTTGATCTTTTGAAATCTCTCATCACACTCATCAGACCATTAAAATGGTACATCTTTCTAAGTCAACCAACTGAACTGTGAAGCAATGGAAGTGAAACCTTTTATAAACTGACAGTATTAACTAGCCAACCCTACAAAGCTGTGAATCTTTATCATCAAAGTGGGCCTAGCCCTACTCTTAAATGCCTATATTTTCAAGAGCATCAACCATGATTCCCTTATTTGAAACCACATGTCCCAAAAGAACACAAAAGATAACTAAAACTCAAACTTAGAAAATTTAGCAAACAACTGGTTCTCCTTTAACAACCCCAACACTACTCTCAAATTTTTCTCATGCTCTTCCTTACTCTTTGAATATATCAAAATGTCATCATTAAATACAATTTCAAAAGAATCCACATACGGCTTAAAAATTCCATTCATCAAACTCATAAAAGAAGCTGGGTCATTAGTAAGTGATAACATCCAAAACAACTCCTAGATTAAGGAGGTGGCTGATGCACCCAAATTACACCTCTAAAAGAAGCGCAAGTGGTCGCTGTTCAAATATAGAATCCAACTAAAGGTTGGGGTCGATCCCACAGGGAATATGGAAGGACTATGGTCGATTAGTGTTTACTTCAAGCTTTTACTTAATTATTTCCCGCAAAGGGGGGGGGTTTAAAGAAACAAGTAAAGATCATAATGTAAATTAGTAACAAGTAACAGAGATCAATTTCAATAGTTGCTATCAATAAGAGAAGTGACTAGGTTCGTGTTCCCCATGAGATCATAACTTAGTAAGGCTTTTGTACTTGGTTAACTAGTTTAGTGCTTAGCATGCAGAATCGGTAAGTTAGGTTCACCTAATTCCTTGGTCCGGCAACTAGGTGAATTTCACCACACGCCTTGGTCCGGCCACGAGTGTCGCTTTACTAACCCTTACCCTTGATCCCAGATTAGCTATTCCCGAACAAGGTCAAGCTATTAGATGAGGGTTGATAGCCTCAAATCTCGTTGTTTACAACCCTTTTCCCATATGTTACCTCCTTGGTCCGGCAAGTAAGGATAAGGCGAGTTCTAACATTGTACACCGTTAAAAAGCAATCAAAGCGAAGGGAAGAACGGTACATGCATAAACACTTTCCTAGATTATATAAGTACTTTGCCTACTTCGTTAATCCTTCATGGTTCCCACAACCATCGTTGTGGACTTAGTTACTCATGCTCATAAGTAAAAAATCAAGAATTATTTGTGTGATCATGATCATGTACTTACAATAAGAGTTAAAGAAATCTGGAATCTTGAATGGATGAAGATAGAAGTAAGAACAATGAACTATGAATTAATTAAACTCTCAAAACCAATAATAAACCAATATCACAAGGTTACCAATATGTTTCCTACAAAAGATCGTGCATAAAATGTAAAAGAAAACCTAGGGAAAGTATTTACAAACAATAGAAATCCTGTCCTAACAAAACTAGGAAACTGGAATCGGCAGCTTCCACAAGATCATTCCACGATTCGTGGAAGCTTCTATGGTTCGTCACATGTGCCCGTGAAACTCAGACAATTTTGCTCTTCTGCAGGTTCTTTTCCACGAAGGCAGTCTACGACTCGTGACTTGAATCACGACTCGTGGGGTTGAGTCGTAGAACTCAGGCTTTGTCTCCTTCTCTGATCAAGTTCCACGATTAAGGCCCATGACTCGTGAAATCTATGACACGTGGAAACCTTTCGTTGAACTCAGGACCCAGTTGCATCTGCAGTAAACTTTCCACGACTGATTTCCATGACTCGTGGAATGGTCGACGACTAGTGGTAATGAGTCATAGAAGTCAGTTCAAGCTCCATCTGCAGCATTGTTTTCATGACTGACTTCCACAGCTCGTGAAATAACTGACGACTCATGGTACTGAGTTGTAGAAGTCAGTTTCAGTCCTGAATTGATGTCCTTTTTTGCACTTAGTCTCCGAACCCTGTTTTCCTGCGCAAGACTCCAAAAAACATCAAATCTACTAAAAATCGCTAAATAACATACTCCAATTCCAAGTTTTAAGCGTCGAAAGTGCCGCAAACTCATGGCACATCAACACCCTCAACTTAAAATTGTTGCTTGTCCTCAAGCGACAAAACAAAACTATCCTAGAATGACGCTTTAGCAAAAGAAACTTAGGAACTATGGCAGTCACATGATTTAGCAATTTAATTCATAACAAGTGTCCCCCTCCTTTTTCAATGCAAAACCAGTGCATATGTTCCTTCTATCAAGACAACACAAGAGGATCCATGGATGACATTATACTATCAACAGATGACCTAGCATACACACATGAGATTCACCCTAACAGTCCGCAATCAAAGTTGCTCTAGTGCCTTCACCACAAAGAATTCCCAATCACACAATAATATAATCAAGAATTTGAGGACTGAACAAAGACACTCACACTCACAATAGATATTCAAGAAATGCCTGCACAATACCATAGGCTTGCCCTTATTTTCTCTGCCTTGGCTTTTGGATAATTGGATTAGGATCAGTATAGGACTTCTCTTGGATTGTAACGTAGGCTTGGGAACGGGTATGGTAGATATGGAAATCAGTGACTAAGCCCTCCTTGACACTACACTATTTTTTTTCTCCACTTATTGGACCAACTTTATTTTTTTCCTCTTTTTTTCTCCCTTTTCATTTTTCAACAAGTGACAGGTGCGGCTTTTGGTTCAAATTCAACTCTTTTTCACATTTTCTTTTTCTTTCTTTCTTTTCTTTTCTTTTTCTTTGTTTTTCTCTTTCTTTTTCTTTTCTGTATCATGCCTGCCGCACCCGTTATTTCCCTTTTTCATTACTAACCTTCTCTTTTCATACCCATACTCCTTACTCACCTCTACAGTAGCCACCCTCAACTTAGGCGATTTGCCTGAGTTGAGGTACACGATGTCCAAGGAGGGACCAGGGACAAACTATTGGTTTTGCCAGAAAGATGGGGAAGGTGATTAGGCTAAATAACAAAACGGGTCAATTTAGGCTCAAAATGAGGGATGAAAGGATATTTACTTCATTTGGTCGGTCATTTGGATAAAGTGGACTAATTCAAAATGGCCTATGATCCTTTCCTAACCAACCATCCTAGAACCTAAGCAATACTAACTGGGCAAGTTCTAGATTGGCACACAATGCAAGAACATATCAAAATAAGCTCACACACTCATGGCACAGAGTCAAACAATTACATGCTAACTATCAGGTTCATGCTCTAGCTTAAGCCATTCATCAAGCCGATTACATTAAATGTTGTGCACATATCCATAATGGTTAGTCTATCAAGAACAGATACTACCATGTCACACAAAATTTGGATGGGTTCTCAATTCAAAAATCCAGTTCCAAAAATCATATCACAGACTGCACAAAGTTCCTTTTCTTCTTCTACTACAGACAACCTATACTAAATGTCCCAGTTCAACAGAAATAAAAATCCTTAAGGAAAGAACACAGGCAAGAAAACCCTAAGAACTCGGGTACCTTTTGAGTACCCTCATTGGTTGCCTCCCATGTAGAGCCTGATTTAACGGTCGCGGCACAATGCAGGTCTTTTGGCTACTCAGACTTTGCCAAAAGACCCATCAAAATATGGAAGACTTCTACCCCTACCCCACTAAAATGTAATGTGCATTGTCCTCAATGCATCAACAAAAGTACAATCATATGGAGGCAGGAACATACCTGTGGCGCCTAAGCACTGGCATCCAATAAAGTGTGCGGGGTCAGTGATGTGGCACCTGTTGCAGTGTCAGTGGCAATGGTGGTGGTCGTCGTGCTCAATGTCTCAATGATAGGAGGGACATCAGTAGATGCCCTCTCAGTAGAAACAAAATCTAGACTCCCAATAACAAGGGTGCGGCTCCTCCACCTCCGGGAGATGAACTAGATGATGCACCTCTATGCCTCTGTCGCTCTATCTCTTCACGGAGATGCATATCATCCAAGGAGTGTCATGTGTCCATAGCGATGTCTCTCTTAAATCTCTTAGGGTCCTCCACAACCCCAGGGGTGCTCTCAGAATGCACTCATTTTTCTCTCTCACCAGTGGGTGCCAGCGCTGCCTCATCAAATAAATGAACTACACGGTGCGTGGGTGCTGGAACCTCAATAGAAAAGGATGGCATAGCCGGAGTGTAAATGGTGTCCACCGCTCTAATCTCCTCTCGGAGGCGGGCTAGCTGATCCTGAATATGACCTAAGTCTGGGCTCTGTATAGACTGTAGCTGAGTATTCACTCGGTGCTCAAAAGCATCAACCTGTGCTGCCATTTCTCGTGTAACCCGGTAGATCTCAGCTTTCATCCTCTCTTCTGCGGCCGCTACAGTGGATCATACCCTTGGTTGGAGCTGGTCCAAAAAGTCATTCACCTATTTTTGCATCTCAGCCTAGCGAAAAATGAGCTTCTAGAGAAACTCAACATCAATAGTAACCCTACCTGAAGAAGATGGGTACGGGGGCGCGGTAGGGATGTCTGATGGTAGCTGAGAGGTGCTCTACCTTGAGAACCTACCACTTTAACTTCTTCTACTCCCTCCGCCAGGAATTTTTTTGTCAGCAACCCAAGTGTCGTGTTCATCTCAGCCTGTGTCTGCTTAATGACTTTTATCTCATTAGGATCCACAAACTTGCCAACTGCATAAGTACCTACTGACGTTTCCGCATCTCTCATATTCCATGCTCGATTTGTCTTTGCGACCATATCCAAACTCTCTGCAGCTTTAGGGTATGTATTTTCCATGAATGCACCTCCAGTCACAGTATCAGCTACAGCTTTAGTATTTGCATTCAGGGCCTTATTGAATATCTCCATCAAATGCCTAGGAGGGATTTCGTGTCTCAGAACTTGCTTCATCTTATTCTTCAACCTCAACCACGCCTCATATAGAGCTTCTGTAGGTAGCTGCCTAAAATTATATATCTCCTGCTTCAGCTGCAACATCCTTGATGGAGGAAAGAACTGCTCTAGAAACTGAGTCTTTAGCTCATACCACAATTATATGGAACTATCAGGAAGTTCTGAGAGCCATGCAGTTGCTTCATCAGTCAATGAAAATGGGAACAGCCTCAGTCTAATAGCCTCTTGACCCACTCCTGGCATGTTATATGATTTTCTGATGCTCATAAAGTTATTCACATATAGAATTGCATTTTTAGTGGGCTTTCCTGAATAGAGTCCTTTCATGGTCAACAGTTGAATCATGGCACTAGTAATGTCAAACTTTATCCCGTCATCCAATGGTGGTAGCACTATGGGCCCAGTGAAGCCATATTTCTCCTCATCATAATCATCAATATCATAATACAGAGGAGCCTGCCTTTGCTGCTGCATTTGTTGACCCCTATTATATAGGGCGCGATGAGGTATTGCCTCATCCCGGACCACTTGTTTCCTTCAATGTCTTGCTTGCTCAGCTGCAGCATTTCGAGCTGCACGATCTTGTGCAATTTTCTCATCTTCGGTAGCAAGGGCATCTTTGCCTTCCTTTTTGCGTGCTACTTCTTCCCTTTTCTTTTGCTCGGCCTCAGCTAGTAAACGAGTTGTAATCTGCTCTTGAGTTTCGTGCTCTCCATCCTTAGACATGTTTCATAATGATTTGGAGTGCTCCGGATCGTAAGGGATTGCCTTGACTCCATGTGCTTGGCATGCACAAGTGTGCAACCTGTGATCAAAACAAAAACAATAGAAAAAGTAAAATCAGGAAATAAGGACTATAAGTGAAATAAACACAATCTCTCTTAGTCCTAAGCCGTATTCCTTAGCAACGGCGCCAAAATTTGATGAGCCCAAATTACACCTCTAAAAGAAGCGCAAGCGGTCGCTGTTCAAATATATAAACCAACTAAAGGTTGGGGTCGATCCCACAGGGAATATGGAAGGACTATGGTCGATTAGTGTTCACTTCAAGCTTTTAGTAATTATTTCCCACAAAGGGGGGGGGGTTAAAGTAACAAGTAAAGATCGTAATGTGAATTAGTTACAAGTAACAAAGATCAATTTCAACATTTTCTATCAATAAGAGAAGTGACTAGGGTCATGTTCCCCATGAGATCATAACTTAGTAAGGCTTTTGTACTTGGTTAACTAGTTTAGTGCTTAGCATGCAGATTGGTAAGTTAGGTTCACCTAATTACTTGGTCCGGCAACTAGGTGAATTTCACCACACGCCTTGGTCCGGCCGCGGGTGTCGTTGTACCAACCCTTACCCTTGATCCCAGATTAGCTATTCCGATAAGGTCAAGCTATTAGACGAGGGTTGATAGCCTCGAATCTCATTGTTTACAACCCTTTTCCCATCCGTTACCTCCTTGGTCCGGCAAGTAAGGATAAGGAAAGTTCTAACGTTGTACACCGTTAAAAAGCAATCAAAGTGAAGGGAAGAACAATACATGCATAAACACCTTCCTAGATTACCTAAGTACTTTGCCTACTTCATTAATCCTTCATGGTTCCCACAACCCTAGTTGTGGACTTAGTTACTCATGCTCATACGTAAACAATCAAGAATTATTTGTGTGATCATGATCATGTACTTACAATAAGAGTTAAAGAAATCCAGAATCTTGAATGGATGAAGATAGAAGTAAGAACAACGAACTATGAATGAATTAAACTCTCAAAACCAATAATAAACCAATATCACAAGGTTACCAATCTGTTTCCTATAAAATATCGTGCATAAAACGTAAAAGAAAACCTAGGGAAAGTATCTATAGACAATGGAAATCCTGTCCTAACAAAACTAGGAAAATTGGAATTGGCAGCTTCCACGAGATTATTCCGCTATTCGTGGAAGCTTCTACTGTTCGTCACATGTGCTCGTGAAACTCAGACAATTTTGCTCTTCTGCAGGTTCTTTTCCATGAAGGCAGTCTATGACTTGTGACTTGAATCATGACTCATGGGGCTGAGTCGTAGAACTCAGGCTTTGTCTTCTTCTCTGATCAAGTTCCACGAGTAAGGCCCACGACTCGTGAACACGTCTACGATTCGTGGAAACCTTTCGTTGAACTCAAGCCCCAGTTTCATCTGTAGTAACCTTTCCACGACTGACTTCCGTGGCTCGTGGAACGGTCGACGACTCGTGGTAATGAGTCGTAGAAGTCAGTTCAAGCTCCATCTGCACCATTTTTTTCAAGACTGACTTCCACAACTCGTGAAATGATTGACGACTCATGGTACTGAGTCGTAGAAGTAAGTTTTAGTCTTGAATTGCTGTCCTTTTCTGCACTTAGTCTCCGAACCCTGCTTTCCTGCACAAGACTCCAAAACACATCAAATCTACTAAAAATCGCTAAAGAATATACTCCAATTCTATGTTTTAAGCGTGGAAAGTGCCACAAACTCACGGCACATCAATGGCTATGGTCATTGCAAAATAAGTTAACCAAACAAAGTCAGGGTAGATTTCCCGTAAGGATTGGATTTATGATTCACTAATCCTTAATAACTTACTGAAGAAAGCATAGTGTATAAACAAAAAGTAAATGGGGGAAGTAGTTTGTAATGACCCTCTAGGTTATTTTCTTAATTTTCAAAAAAATTCTGTATTTTGAGCTTTCCCACAGTGGTTGTAGGTCATTTATAACTTGTTAGGACTGACTATTTGGTTCCCGAATAGTTCATTTGTGTTTTAGGCCCATTTCTCTATTTTTAAAGTTCTTAAACCTAGAAGAGTTGACTTTGGTCAACATTTAGAGAAGACAACTCAGATGGAAATTTCGTCAGTGCAGTTAGCTCCAAAATGTTGACTTTGGGCTGGAGGGACATTTGGTTTGGGTCCTGAGGCTTCTAGACTCATTTTGGGCTATTGGGTTCCTTTTTTATAAAAGTTGGTTTTTCAGGCATAGGGCCCACTTTTTATCAAAATGATCTTTGTTAGAAATCTTGTCAATTTTTTTGAGTCTAGAATACCATTTTTGGTTGGGTAGCATTGTCCATTTGCATGTATGGGACCCTAGATGAATCTCAAGGGTCCATCAAGTGATCTTTGTTGCATGTTGGTTTTGATGGTTGCTATTGCAGGGTCACTTAACCCATTGCCGATACGGAGAGGTAGATGCCTATGCAATTCTCACATACGTAGTGCCCACGACATTTGTGAAGGATGGTCCAGTAACCCAGCCCCAAATCCTTCTTCATGTACGCAGAGGGTTGGCCGCCTACATGAGCCCGTGTATGCGATGGGGTCCTTGCCTACGCGATAGAGGACCCCTGACACCTATATATTATTTTAACTTTGTTTTTTTCTCCATAAATTCCAAACCTTCTATTAAAATAAATCTTGAGAGCTAGAAATTAGAGCTTTGATCGTCTCCAAATATTCTGGTAAGTTCATCTTATTCCCCTGCTCCTTTCCCATCGTTTAAATCACGTTATCTTCCATTTATTCTTTTATAAATCCTTGTTTAATTCCTTTTGATCAAGTGAAATTTTGGGGCTGTTTTGGGCTCCGAAATGAGTCCCGTTTGTGCTCAAATTTTGGGCATGGGTTTAGAAAACTGTTGCAAACGTAATTGTGAATTTTTTTCTGGTTCATTATACGGGCTTCAAGGGTCATTTTCCAATCTGATTTCTGGCCCAAAATGTTTTATAACAATATAGGTGTCATTTTTCACGTCTTGACATATAGATTGTATTTATGAGAGCATGGCAGCATTTCGAGTCTTTTCAAAAGGGGAAGGCACATGATTGATGATTCATGCTTGCAGTTTGGCCCAAAGGTAGATTACAGTTTATTTCTTTTAGACCTGGCTTAGATGGATTTTATACTTTAGAAGTAACTTGAACGTTAGGGTAAGTTTTAGGCTAGAATTAGGCTTAATTCCTATCTTAATATAATTGGCCACTCCGAGACCATAGACTAGAATTAGGCAGCTTATCCTTAGTTTTAGGTGTTGTAGCCTTGTACAGATAGACTAGAATACTTTTTTTTTATTGACCCTTGTGTGGGTCAGGGGCTGAGCAACACCCCCAGGCCTTAACATAAATAAAAAAATGAAAAAAATACAAAGAGAGGGACATAAACCTTACCTCCGATTCTATAGTGGTTCATAAGTCGGCTAGCCTACTAAGGCCGGCCAACTCATCCCCGATACTAAAAAGAAAACCTAGAAACTATGCCCCTATGAGAGGACTCCTCTCAATACAAAGTATCTAGGAAAGCAATAAATAAGGGAGACTCTTCCCTTACAAGTAAGAAGAAAATCAAAATAAACTAAGACTTTCTCCAAAAAAGCTATAACTAAAAAGAAATAGCCTAGACGAAGAAAATTTAGAAACACCAAAAGAATACAAGTGATCACCTGTACAAATAGTAAATAATAAAGAAGCTCAAGGTGGTTGCTTTATCCTTTTCAACTTCCTCCTTCTAAAGTTTGGTATTCCAAGCTTGTCAAGTTTGAAGTAGCCCCTTGCTTCCTTCGGTAAGTGATCATGAGTGTAGAAATGTTGCGGAGTGTCCAACTGATGACTATGTTTCGAAAGCTTGTCCGCCACATAATTTGCTTCCCTGTAGGTATGATTGCATTGAAAATTCTCAAGCATGTTGGTTAAGTTTAGAAGAGTTGCCAGATACTCTTGGATATTCCATGGAGGTTTACTAGTATGATTGAGCCAATTAGTGAGCAACTCCGAGTCAACCTCAAGGTTTACATTGCTATAACCATGTTGAATGCAACAAGTGAGACCGTAGATAACCGCTTGGATCTCCGCCTGGTTGTTGGTACCAATTCCCAGTGGTGTAGCAAATGCAAAAATAAAATTGCCTTGGTGATCTCCAACTATGCCACCAGCTCCAGTGCTGCCTGGATTATCAATAGCACTCCCATCCATATTAGGTTTGATCATAGTAGGCGGGGGTTTATTCCAACAGACTCTAACTACCCTTGTATCATGTTTACAATTTTCCACTAGTAAAACCAAATCTGCCCAGTGAGCAGGCCATTTAATTTAAGGGAAGGCAACATTGAGTAGGTTGGTGATGTATTTAATAATGGAGAACTTAACTCTAGCCAGATTGGATTGCTTCCCTCCGTACTTACTTGCACATCTATTCTTCCATAGATTCCAACAAATAAATATTGGAATAGCATGAAGAACAAGCTTGTGAATTTCATTGTTATGTTTGGAGATCTACCACCTCATAAGAAGGTTCCTTAATGGAGTATGAGCAAAATAAATACCCAAAGAATCCGAGAAACCTTTCCAGATATGCCTAGCAAAATGACCATCTACAAAAATATGCTCGATAGTGTCGGGACCAGGTCTGTAGCAGTATGAGCAATCAACAGGTTCATATCCAAAAGATGTAATTTTCTCGTTTGTTGGCAGCTTGGCTCTAAGAGCTCTCCACAAGAGAAACAAGACTTTAAACGGAATATGCTTGTGCCAAGTGAGCATATTGGTCATAGTCTTGTTTTTCTTTTATCTCACTATCTCCCATGCTGAAGAACAAGTAAACAGTCCGTTAGCATTAGGTTTCCAAACAGGTTGATCCGGAACCCCTTCCTGTAATTGCAAATGAGTGTTGAGAATCATGGGGATTAATTGAGGAGGCGCAATCTGTATCACTAGCTCTTCATTCCAGTGCCCATTAATTAAGAGCTCCAAGATCTTGATGTTATTGGCTCTAGAATTGTCTCTTCTGTAGCTAGCAATAGGACCCACTACCATCCAGTCATCCCACCAGAAGTAACATGAACCAGAGTGAATAATCCACTTGATATGTGTCTCAGCAACTAACCTGTTCTTCATCATGTGTTTCCACATAAGGGATTGTCCATTGTCCCATTTCTTAGCAACTGGGTTGGCTCTTTGACAATATTTAGCTTTAAGAAATTTCCCCCAAAGAGTATTTTTGGTTCTGAATGTCCACCACTTCTTGTATTGGAAAGAAAGGAAAATATCATGTAATGATCTTACTCCTATACCCCCTTCATCATAAGGAAAGCTCAGAGTTTCCCAAGAAGCCTAGTGATACTTTCTTTTCTCTTTATCCCAACCCCAAAAGAAGTCGGCAGTAAGACATTTGATTTGCTTGAGAGTAGTCTTGGTAGGTGATATAGCCGAGAGAATATGAATTGGGATGGATTGAAGCACAATTTTAACAAGAGTAGCTCTTCCTCCAAAGCTAAGCATCTTAGTTTTCCAACCTCTGATTCTAGCCGCCACCTTGACTAGAATCCTTACAATAGGCTTAATGTGGTTTTGTGATAGCATAGGCCTTCCTGGTTTATTTTATGCTTTAAGTTCTGGTTCCACTTTTATTATGGTATTGGTGTAACTGTGGGACCAAGGCAAGAGCTTGGATAGATTTTCAGGTCAGTTCTCTTGTTTGGAGGGTGTTTTGCTTTATTTGCCTTATACATGTGTTGTATTCTCTGAATTTGGAAATCACATGCTAATACTACATTCACATGGCTATTGGCTCGAAAATAAAAAAAATTATGGGATATTCAGTTAAAATATGAGATTTTCTACTTTTACTATGATTTTTGGATTTCAAAGGAATTATCTCATATTTAATCACTGGTTTTGGAAAAGAAAGAAAAGTACCACTTTTTTATGCCAGTCTGAAGGATGTTACTGAACCTTTTCTCTGTTTATTTTATGTTGGTGTGTCCAAGGTACTATTCCGGGCAGCTCAAGGACCATATATCTAGGTTTTTACTTTTATGTATATGTTGATGAGTCCGAGGTTAAATTTTTGGGGCATGGGGCACTTGATACCAGGTTTTATATTTCTGCGTTAGCAACATTCTGCATCATATCATCTCATGATACATTGCATTTGCTTATGTGTACTTGGAGTGTCTGTTGCCTTTAATTATTATTATTAACTTCACCGTCAACTTAGAAAGTTTTGTTTTCTTTTGATATCTAGATTTAGGTGGATCCCTGTCGTTAGTTTACTTTTATGTATCTTATATTGTGTATTATCTTTCTGAGCTCAGTCGACCTATGATGCCTACTAAGTACCCTATGTTTATTTACTCATCCTATACTTCTGCATCTTTTTATGATGTAGCACCTAGTACGAGCCACCCTCGTTGATCCTCCTATCATTCATGGCCAGCTATTGTTTGGATTGTGGTTAGCTCCCAGCATTTGGAGACCATTACTATATTCCTTCTATCCATACTGTTTGTATTCTATATTTTGGATAGATAGTGTATATTGTATGCATTTATTTCGTACTTTTGATGCTCTTGTACCAGTTACACCAAGTCCGGCTTTGGTTCTTGTATATGTTTGTCTTCCTGATCGATCTGGGGCTATTATAATATATTTAATATTGTTGGTATGTATCTATACTATGGGCCCCCTTCGTGTATGCTTCCCTTCTGATTTTCTTCTTCTGCTTTTCATTATTTTAAACGGAGAAGGACCTAAATTACCCTTCAAGTATATGAAATGGTACAAATATACCCTTCTTCCATCTTTGGGCTGTAAAATGTCCTTTTCATCCACCTTTGGGCTCTAAAATATCCTTCTCATCCACCTTTGGTCCCTATTTTGCCCTTTCCCTTAACAAACCCTTTAGAAAAATTGATTAGGATTTTCATTTAGTATGTAACAATATTTTATTTGTTAAAATTTTAATTAATCAAAACATATTAACTTACAAACTCAATTTGGATCCTAAATTTAGCTCCCCTTCATTTCTCATCTCTCCATTTTTTCTAGGTTCTTATTTAATTTAGAGACATATGTTATATATTTAATTTGATGACTAAGATTTAGTGAATTAAAAATAAGTCTTAATTATGATTGAAATAATTAATTACTTTCATTTATTTACTCCAATATATAAGGTAATTCCACAATTCTAGCCATTAAATTTATTTTTAATTATATTATTATTTATTATGTCAAATATTCAAATATCCAATTGCTATATTATTTATAATACAGAAAAATATTATACTAAATTTTAGTTGTAATTTTTTTTAAAGCGGGAGGACTTCTCTTCCAACATTGAAATTCCTTTTCAACATTCAAAATTAGGCTAAAAATAATTTGAGTGAAAAAAATTAAAGCAAAAATGATGCAGGACAAAATTTACACAAGCCTCAAAGCAAGTGAGAATATTTTTTTATATTTAGAAAAGATATCTTGTACAACTAAAATTGTGAGATTAAAATAATATTTTGAAAGTAAATATATGAAAGTAATTGATAATTTAAAATATAATTAAGGATTATTTTTAATTTATTAAATCTCAGTCATTAAATTAAATCAATGACATATGTCTCTAATCTAAATAAGAACTTGGAAAAAATGAAGAGATACGAAATGAAGAAGAGCTAAATCTGGGATCCAAATTAGGTTTTTGAGTTAATGGGTTTTGATTAATTAAAATTTCAACAAATAAAATATTGTTTCATATTAAATAAAATTCCTAATCATTTTTTCTAAAGAGTTTGTTAAGGGAAAGTGTAAAATAGGGCCCAAAGGTGGATGAGAATGGTATTTACGAACCCAAAGGTGAATGAAAAGAGCATTTTAGAGCCCAAAGGCGGATGAAAAAGGCATTTTAGATCCCAAAGGTGGAAGAAGGGTATATTTGTACCATTTCCAATACTTGAAGGGTATTTTGGGTCCTTCTCCGTATTTTAAATGTTTCATTGTACTTTTGCATTCTCGGGGGTTGGCTTGCCTATCGGGGGGTATGTAGGCATTATCACAACCCACTTTTGGGTTGTGACAAAGTGTATCAGAGCTTTAGATTCACCGGTCTTACTAGTACAAGAGAAAGGTGTCTAGTAGAGTCTCATGGATCAGTATGATGACGTACGTATCCTATCTGCAGGAGACTGTAGGACATTCCTAGGAAAGATTCCACCTTGTTTGATTTCATATTGTGCGTCCTCGGCTCTATTAACCTCTAAATAACTTTTTTAACTCTTTCTCAGATAGTTCTAACAATATCAGCAGCAAGTAAGGATGAGGCCCCTGCGCCTACAGTTAGAGCCCCAGTTAGGGAACAGGGTAGAGGCCGACCTAGAGGTCAAGGTAGGGGATGGGCTGCGACACCCGCTTAGGCCTAGACTAGGCTACTGTCACCAGACCTATATATTGGGGTTGAGGAGGTTTAGTATGAGCCAGAGGGCATAGGGCTAGTACAATATCCAACAGGTTTCGTGGCTACACTGGTACTACAGGATACATTGGTTTTCCTGCTTGGGTTTCTTGAGGGTATGTCACAGCCACCAGCTTTGCCCAACACTCTTGTTGGTTCTCAGATAATGGACGAAGCTCAGACTTTAGCCTAGGCAGTGGAATAGGGTTCAGAAGTGTAGCCTGCTACTGCGGCTCCCCCATTAGAGGTATTGCCGGTTCTTACCATTATTCTGCCTATTCCAGCTAGGCCCGTTATGTCTTCTGAGGAGCAAAAAATGCTTGGTATATTTCTATGATTGGGTCCCTCAAGATTTTCTAGTGCTCCTAGGTAAGATGTGCACGAGTTTCTGACTAGTTGCCAGGAGAGGTTGCATAACCTTAGGCTGGTTGAGTCCCTCGAATTAGATTACACCATGTTTCAGCTGGATGGTCTAGAAAAATAGTGTTGGAGGTCTTATATAGCTTGTAGACTAGCCGGGTTGCCTCTGCTTACTTGGGCACAATTCTCCGTAGCTTTCTTAGAGAAGTATGTCCTGTGCAGCTTAAGAGAGCATTTGATGGATGAGTTCACCAAGTTGGAGCAGGGCTCCATCTCTATCTCAGAGTACGAGGTTCATTTCAATGAGTTAATTAGTCATGCCACCATAATCTTCCCACTGAGCACAAGAGGGTGCGTTGCTTTATTAGAGGTTTGAATTTATAGCTTCTTTTGGCTAAAGAGGGTATGGTAGCTTCGGGCCAGTATTTCTTGGAGCTGGTGGATCATGCCCACACTATTGAGGGCACCAAGTGGCAGCGATAAGAGGCCCGCTATTAAGGTAGTTACATCGGTCCACCATCCTGAGGTAGAGGCTTATTTGGTAGAGGTTAGTACTAGCAGTGGTTCCAACTAAGCTATCATGTTCTGATGGCATTACAAATTATCGAGGGTCAGTATAGCTAGAGTATGGTTCAGGCTTTACAAGGTGCTCATTTTGAGTCAACAAGCTATAGTAGTCATTCTAATTCAGCTGGATCATCGCATTAAGGTATAGTTGACTGGGGTTGTTATTAGTGTTATGAGTTGGGCCACTTTGCTAGGGAGTGTCCTTCAACTAAGCACCACAGATGATATGATCAGCAGGTTCAGGCCCCCAGGGCTCCAACACCACCAGCCAGAGGTGGTGCAAAGGGTAGTAGGGGTGGTCCCTAGTGTACACAAGGTGGTCTTCAGTCTGGTAGATTGGTTAGTCATGGTGGTTGAAGCCACATGTATGCATTTTTAGGCCGTCTAGAGGCTAAGGCTTCAGATTTTATTATCACCAGTATGATCTCTATCTGCCATTAGTCAGCTTTTGCATTATTTGATCTATGTCTACATTTTTGTATGTGTCTGCTTATTATTCTATATGTCTAGATTTCGGTTCTGAGTTATTGCATATGCCTTTGCATGTAGCTACCCCAGTAAGAGATTCTTTAATAGTGGATCATTTATCGAGCTTGTGTGGTGACTATTCTGAGGTATGACACATGGGTAGACCTAGTTGTACTAGATATGGTCGACTTTCATATGATTTTAGGCATGGATTGGCTATCTTCCTATAATGCGGTGTTGGATTACTTTTCCAAGACTGTTACTCTTCAGATGCCTGGTATGCCTCCCATTGTATGAAAGGGTGTCAATAGCCACATACCGAGGGGAGTTATATCTTTCCTGAGTGCCTAACGATTGGATAGGAAGGGGTGCTTAGCGTATCTTGCTTATGTCCATGATACTCTAGTGCTACCACACCTTCACTTGAGTTAGTCTCTGTGGTTTGTGAGTATTTGGATATGTTTCCCTCTGATCTATCGGGTCTTCTTTCTGATCATGATATTTACTTTGGCCTTCATGTTGAGCCAGACACTCAACCTATTTTTATTCCACTATATCGGATGGCACCATCCGAGTTGAGGGGGCTTAAGGACCAGCTCCAGGAACTATTTAGTGGAGGGTTCATCATGCCTAGTGTGTCTCCATGGGGTTCTCATGTTCTATTTGTGAAGAAGAAGGACAGGTCCATGCCTACGTGTATTGACTATAGGCAGCTGAATAAGGTGACCATTAAGAATAGTTATCCAATGCCACGTATTGATGATTTGTTTGACCATCTACAGGGGCAGCAATTTTCTCTAAGATATACTTGAGGTTTGATTATCATCAATAGAAGATCAGGGAAGCGGGCATCCCAAAGACTGCATTTAGGACTCAATACAACCATTTTAAGTTCCTAGTCATGTCTTTTGTGTTAACCAACGCCCCAAAAACATTGATGGAGTTGATGAACCGTGTGGTAAGAGCCTATTTGGATTCCTTTGTCATTGTGTTCATCGATGACATCTTGGTAACTCGAGGAGTAGAGAAGAGCATGAGTAACATTTGAGAGTTGCACATCAGACCTTGCGAGACCATTAATTATGTGCCAAATTCACTAAGTGTGAGTTTTTGCTAGAGTCTGTAGCACTCTTTGGGAACGTGGTGTCCAAGGATGGGATTATGATGGATCCGACAAAGATTGCGGCACTTCATGATTGGGATAGGCCTACTTCTCCACCGAGGTTCATGCTTTCATTGGGTTGGTAGGTTACTACAGAGGGTTTGTGGAGGATTTTTCTTCTATAGCAGCTCTATTGACTATATTGACACAGAAGAATGTCCCTTTCTAATGGTCTGACGAGTGTGAGGCAAGCTTTTTGAAGCTCAAGGCCTTATTGACTTCAGTTCCGATTCTTACTGTTCTGATTGAGGGCCAGGGGTTTATGTTATATTGTGATGCTTCTGGAGTTGGTGTGGGTTGTGTATTGATGCAGCAGAGCCAAGTTATTTCTTATGCTTCTAGATGAGTGAAGGTTCATGAGAGGAACTACCCTACTCATGACTTGGAGTTAGCGGTGGTAGTCTTTGCGTTTAAAATTGTGAGGCATTATCTGTTTGGCATGCATTGTGATATCTTCACTAACCACCATAGTCTTCAGTACATCTTTAATGCTTTAATGCTCATCTTCATTAAGATGAGCTTTAATGCTTGTTCGAGGACGAACAAGAGTTTAAGTGTGGGGTGGTGATGTGACGCCAAAAATACCTATATTTAATCATTATTTGCCTCATATTTAGTCTTTTTTATTATTATTTTTGAGCATTGATTTTATGAATTATTCTTATGTTGGGTATTTGTATTTGTAGGATTAAAATGGTGAAAAATTGAAGAAATTCGGAGAAAAAACAAATTAAAAATGAGAAATCATATAAGGAAATCAAGCAGGCAGCTGAATAGATTAAAGTCAATAAAAAATTATTATTTCAATATATGAATTCATTACTTGAAATTGAAGAGAAAAAAATACTGCCATGTGGCCGCCAATGAACATGGTACTACAAATTTCTTTGAGGCGGCGCACTGGTCGCTGCCCGCGTCTCCCAAATTAATTGGGTTTTGGTTTCCCAATTCATTTTGGACTCAGTTATTTTATTTGAGGTTTTTTCCTACATCTATAAATAGTCCATAAGAATAATTTTGAGAGGGGAACCAATATGTTTTTTTACTTTTAATTTTGTAAGCTAGGAAAAGCTAAGAACTGCCGTGGAAGCCGGAAAATTTTGGTTTATTTTATTCTTCTCCTTTATTATTTATTTGTGTTCTTGAATTATATATTTTTCTACTTTGAGGTAATTTTCATGATTAATACAAGTAAGTCTTTTATTATGTATTATTCTATGATTCGTGCAAGCATGAGTAGCTAAATACCATAACTAGGATTGTGAAAACTATGATGAATTAACAAATGTAGGTGAAACAGTTAATGATTCTAGGGCGGTGTTTATGCATGTATTGTTCTTCCCTTTGTTTTGATTGCTTTTTAATGGCTGTAAAAGTTAGAACTCGCCTTATTTTTACTTGCCGGACCAAGGGGGTAACGAATAGGAAAAGGGTTGTTTACAATGGAGATTTGAGGCTACCAACCCTCATCTAATAGCTTGACCTTGTCCCGGAATAGCTAATCTGGGATCCAAGGTAAGGGTTAGTAAATCATACACCCACGGTCGGACCAAGGCGTGTGGTGAAATTCATCTATCTGCCGGATCAAGGATTAAGGTGAACCTAACTTATCGATCTTGCATGTTAAGCACCAGGATAGATCATTAATTACGTATACCTACTAAGTTATGAAATCATGGTGAACACAGTCATAGTTACCTTTAATTCTTTGAATACAATTAAATATTAAATTGTTAATAATTGCTACCTTTACTTTTGATACATAAACCCCCCCCCCTTGAAATAAAGACGAACGATTAAATATTCACTGCTGACGTATTTCTTCCATATTCCTCGTAGGATCGACCCTAACCTCAGTTAGGTTCTATATTTGACAACGACCGCTTTATTCTTTCTTTTGAAGGTGTAATTTGGGCGTATCAACTAACGTCAACCAAACATACAAAATGAGCCTGGCTCACTCGGGACCCTAACCAACCAACTACCTAACACAAACTCGGCATTCCGAAGATAACAACGCTGACAAAAATTCCATCCGAGGTCATCTTCCTTGAATGTTGACCAAAGTCAACCAAACAAGCCTAACTGGCTTAAAAATACAGAACGAGAGAGAATTCCAAGCAGAAAAGCTCCCGAATCCTGACCAAAGGTCTCACTAGACCAAAGTCCATGCTCTGGAGCTAACGGAACTATCGGAATTCAATTCTGAGCACATTTACCAAGAATGTTGACCAAAGTCAATGATTTCCAAAGTTAAAAGCTCTAAAATAAGGAACGTCCAAAAAGACCAAACAAATAGTGTGGGCACCGAACTACCGGTCCTAGCAAGCCATAAATGACTTGGGGACACTACAAGCAAGCTCTAACAGTACATGAAAGGCAAAAATGCATAAATGACCGGAAGGGTCATTACATCATCCACTACTAAAAAGACTTTCGTCCCTGAAAGTCAGGAAAGAGGGAAACACTAGAAATTTAAGAACAGCAGATACAAATCCTGCACTACTCTCTCAGACAACTCGGGTAGCCTCCACGACCGGACGGTCCCTAGTGTACACAAGGTGGTCTTCAGTCTGGTAGATTTGTTAGTCATGGTGGTTGAAGCCACATGTATGCATTTTTAGGCCGTCTAGAGGCTAAGGCTTCAGATTTTATTATCACCAGTACGATCTCTATCTGCCATTAGTCAGTTTTTGCATTATTTGATCTAGGTCTACATTTTTGTATGTGTCTGCTTATTAGTCTATATGTCTAGATTTTGGTTCTGAGTTATTGCATATGCCTTTGCATGTAGCTACCCCAGTAAGAGATTCTTTAATAGTGGATCATTTATCGAGCTTGTGTGGTGACTATTCTGAGGTATGACACATGGGTAGACCTAGTTGTACTAGATATGGTCGACTTTGATATGATTTTAGGCATGGATTGGCTATCTCCCTATAATGCGGTGTTGGATTACTTTTCCAAGACTGTTACTCTTCAGATGCCTGGTATGCCTCCCATTATATGAAAGGGTGTCAATAGCCACATACCGAGGGGAGTTATATCTTTCCTGAGTGCCCAACGATTGGATAGGAAGGGGTGCTTAGCGTATCTTGCTTATGTCCATGATACTCTAGTGCTACCACACCTTCACTTGAGTTAGTCTCTGTGGTTTGTGAGTATTTGGATATGTTTCCCTCTGATCTATCGGGTCTTCTTTCTGATCATGATATTCACTTTGGCCTTCATGTTGAGCCAGACACTCAACCTATTTTTATTCCACTATATCGGATGGCACCATCCGAGTTGAGGGGGCTTAAGAACCAGCTCCAGGAACTATTTAGTGGAGGGTTCATCATGCCTAGTGTGTCTCCATGGGGTTCTCATGTTCTATTTGTGAAGAAGAAGGACAGGTACATGCCTACGTGTATTGACTATAGGCAGCTGAATAAGGTGACCATTAAGAATAGTTATCCAATGCCACGTATTGATGATTTGTTTGACCATCTACAGGGGCAGCAATTTTCTCTAAGATATACTTGAGGTTTGATTATCATCAATAGAAGATTAGGGAAGCGGGCATCCCAAAGACTGCATTTAGGACTCAATACAACCATTTTAAGTTCCTAGTCATGTCTTTTGAGTTAACCAACGCCCCAAAAACATTGATGGAGTTGATGAACCGTGTGGTAAGAGCCTACTTGGATTCCTTTGTCATTGTGTTCATCGATGACATCTTGGTAACTCGAGGAGTAGAGAAGAGCATGAGTAACATTTGAGAGTTGCACATCAGACCTTACGAGACCATTAATTATGTGCCAAATTCACTAAGTGTGAGTTTTTGCTAGAGTCTGTAGCACTCTTTGGGAACGTGGTGTCCAAGGATGGGATTATGATGGATCCGACAAAGATTGCGGCACTTCATGATTGGGATAGGCCTACTTCTCCACCGAGGTTCATGCTTTCATTTTGTTGGTAGGTTACTACAGAGGTTTTGTGGAGGATTTTTCTTCTATAGCAGCTTTATTGACTATATTGACACAGAAGAATGTCCCTTTCTAATGGTCTGACGAGTGTGAGGCAAGCTTTTTGAAGCTCAAGGCCTTATTGACTTCAGTTCCGATTCTTACTGTTCTGACTGAGGGCCAGGGGTTTATGGTATATTGTGATGCTTCTGGAGTTGGAGTGGGTTGTGTATTGATGCAGCAGAGCCAAGTTATTTCTTATGCTTCTAGATGGATGAAGGTTCATGAGAGGAACTACCCTACTCATGACTTGGAGTTAGCGGTGGTAGTCTTTGCGTTTAAAATTGTGAGGCATTATCTGTTTGGCATGCATTGTGATATCTTCACTAACCACCATAGTCTTCAGTACATCTTTAATGCTTTAATGCTCATCTTCATTAAGATGAGCTTTAATGCTTGTTCGAGGACGAACAAGAGTTTAAGTTTGGGGTGGTGATGTGACGCCAAAAATACCTATATTTAATCATTATTTGCCTCATATTTAGTCTTTTTTATTATTATTTTTGAGCATTGATTTTATGAATTATTCTTATGTTGGGTATTTGTATTTGTAGGATTAAAATGGTGAAAAATTGAAGAAATTCGGAGAAAAAACAAATTAAAAATGAGAAATCATATAAGGAAATCAAGCAGGCAGCTGAATAGATTAAAGTCAATAAAAAATTATTATTTCAATATATGAATTCATTACTTGAAATTCAAGAGAAAAAATTACTGCCACGTGGCAGCCAATGAACATGGTACTACAAATTTCTTTGAGGCGGCGCACTGGTCGCTGCCCGCGTCTCCCAAATTAATTGGGTTTTGGTTTCCCAATTCATTTTGGACTCAGTTATTTTATTTGAGGTTTTTTCCTACATCTATAAATAGTCCATAAGAATAATTTTGAGAGGGGAACCAATATGTTTTTTTACTTTTAATTTTGTAAGCTAGGAAAAGCTAAGAACTGCCGTGGAAGCCGGAAAATTTTGGTTTATTTTATTCTTCTCCTTTATTATTTATTTGTGTTCTTGAATTATATATTTTTCTACTTTGAGGTAATTTTCATGATTAATACAAGTAAGTCTTTTATTATGTATTATTCTATGATTCGTGCAAGCATGAGTAGCTAAATACCATAACTAGGATTGTGAAAACTATGATGAATTAACAAATATAGGTGAAACAGTTAATGATTCTAGGGCGGTGTTTATGCATGTATTGTTCTTCCCTTTGTTTTGATTGCTTTTTAATGGCTGTAAAAGTTAGAACTCGCCTTATTTTTACTTGCCGGACCAAGGGGGTAACGAATAGGAAAAGGGTTGTTTACAATGGAGATTTGAGGCTACCAACCCTCATCTAATAGCTTGACCTTGTCCCGGAATAGCTAATCTGGGATCCAAGGTAAGGGTTAGTAAATCATACACCCACGGTCGGACCAAGGCGTGTGGTGAAATTCATCTATCTGTCGGATCAAGGATTGAGGTGAACCTAACTTATCGATCTTGCATGTTAAGCACCAGGATAGATCATTAATTACGTATACCTACTAAGTTATGAAATCATGGTGAACACAGTCATAGTTACCTTTAATTCTTTGAATACAATTAAATATTAAATTGTTAATAATTGCTACCTTTACTTTTGATACATAAACCCCCCCCCCCTTGAAATAAAGACGAACGATTAAATATTCACTGCTGACGTATTTCTTCCATATTTCTCGTAGGATCGTCCCTAACCTCAGTTAGGTTCTATATTTGACAACGACTGCTTTATTCTTTCTTTTGAAGGTGTAATTTGGGCGTATCAACTAACGTCAACCAAACATACAAAATGAGCCTGGCTCACTCGGGACCTTAACCAACCAACTACCTAACACAAACTCGGCATTCCGAAGTTAACAACGCTGACAAAAATTCCATCCGAGGTCATCTTCCTTGAATGTTGACCAAAGTCAACCAAACAAGCCTAACTGGCTTGAAAATACAGAACGAGAGAGAATTCCAAGCAGAAAAGCTCCCGAATCCTGACCAAAGGTCTCACTAGACCAAAGTCCATGCTCTGGAGCTAACGGAACTATCGGAATTCGATTCCGAGCACATTTACCAAGAATGTTGACCAAAGTCAATGATTTCCAAAGTTAAAAGCTCTAAAATAAGGAACGTCCAAAAAGACCAAACAAATAGCGTGGGCACCGAACTACCGGTCCTAGCAAGCCATAAATGACTTGGGGACACTACAAGCAAGCTCTAACAGTACAAGAAAGGCAAAAATGCATAAATGACCGGAAGGGTCATTACATCATCCACTACTAAAAAGACTTTCGTCCCTGAAAGTCAGGAAAGAGGGAAACACTAGAAATTTAAGAACAGCAGATACAAATCCTGCACTACTCTCTCGGACAACTCGGGTAGCCTCCACGACCGGACGGCACCCTACAGAACAAAACCACAAAAAGCAACCAAGTCTTAACCCCGTACTAGCCAAGCTAAATTACAACCCTTATTTCCAAAACTCCAAAGATCTTCCAACCCAAACTAAACCTCGAGAATCTCAATCGAAATGCACCGACATAACACCAAAACTAGAGAACCAAGGCGATCAACACATAGAACTCGAATCCTTGAAAGCACAACCAAGTGCACCAAGAAAGCCATCAACCCAAAAGCTCTTACTCAAGAACCTGCTGATCCGCAAAACCCTTTTTATTCTGAAAAAAATCCTTTTGCACCACAAACAGGAAGCTTCATATAAGTCAAACACTCAAACCACCCTCGAAATGTAAGCTGAAACACCGGAGACCCATAGTTCCCTCTTATACTCCATCAAGAACGAAGTCACCCTTTTTACTCAAACTCTTTCCAAGCCAAGCTATAGTCTACTAGCCTTGCCATTCAAGATAACAACCCGTAGCATATCATCAAAAACTGGAGTTATCTATCCTGACTGACCACCAACCAACGAACGACACTTTTGCTAACATCAAACTCGATAACTGAACCCAATTGAACCAATCATCTAAACTCGACTGAATTTTGCATACCAGGGTTAGGAAAGGCATGCATGAACACCCTGTGTCAACTGAGAAATTACCAAACTGTCAAACAAAACCAACCTCGTTGAACCGTGCCAAATCTGAATCAACTGAAAGAAAATGAACTTGGGCAACCTGTCCAAATACCCAAACCAAAATCAAGGCCTTGCAAGGAGTTTGGTAAGCTACCACGAAGTCCATAACCATCAGTTAAGCTCCCAACTCTAAGAAACACTACTTCTACTCCTAATACTCGAACACCATTCGGTTCTGACATCGCCTTACTACCCTCACCTCGGAAAGGAGTCCACCATGCCGCGAATATCAAGTCAAAACACCCCGTAGGCAAAAAAAAGGGTGTCTGATGTCCAAGGTCGCCATTTAGCTATAGAAATTTTGCATAACCCATCAACAAACCTCTTCAGCTCGGGTCAACCGCTCTACTGCATCAGCACACAGAACCACCAACTCTGAAGCATACAACATACCAAACTTCTAGTCCATACTGGTCGAGTCTAACCAATACTAGAACCCCGCACAAAGACAATCCTTGAAGAATCAACTAAACAAGCTTTCAAACTCTCAAAAAATGAAGATGACCATCAGTCTCAAAGTACCATTAGAACCCAAAATAGCCTTGCTAGTCTTAATTGCACAACCTGATCATGTATAATACACCACCACTGATTCTGGAACTTACGCTATTGAATCTGTCCAACCAAGGTAGAATGGACCTCATTTTTGACAAGAATACCATTGAGATCTGGAATGTCCAGCCTAATACAATGGTTAGCCAAGGACTGGATGTCCAAGACCAACTACCACTCCAAAACCAAAGTAAAAAAGCAAAGTTGCCCGCACCCACTTCCTTCCGGCACAAGGATGCTGCAATCAAAGAGAAATTTCCACGAACCATTCGATGTAACCTGCTAGCCCATGATTTCGAAATCCAACTCCAATTGTCAATCAATGCCCTTGTCAAACCTATGAGTAGACGCATACGCTGCCGATGAACACTTAGGAAATGGAGCCAACTAGGCTCGAAATATACAAGCTGCCAAATCCATAGATGCTGTTGAAACTTGGGTCCCCCAAAGAGTATAACCAGGGAACCACAATCGATAAAACAAGCTCCCAAAGGTAGTACTGGAAATGACCACTACCTTGATCTCATACTAGAAGGAAATTTGACCTCGAATTCATCTAAGGCAATGCCACTGTAATCTGTATTCGGTCGAATCAAGTTACCAACACACAAGCCAAAGCAAACACACAGTCATCACCTCGGTCAACTACTAGAACACATACATACACATAAGGAGTCACCACCCTCCTTCGTAAACCAAATAAAACCCCTTCCAAGGATACACTAAACTCTACACATTCTTTCTCAGAAGACTCTAGAGCTGTTCCTTTAGCTCCCACAACCCTTACTGGAAATAATTGATACGACAGAACAAGAGTAGGCTGAATGCCCAACTCAACCAAAATGCTATAGTCAAAATTTAGCCACAATTCCACTGTCAAACCTCAACCATCATGCTACAATTAAAACCTCAACCTGAGTACTACGATCGAAATTCACACCAACTGGGACTAGGGAAAATAGGAAGACAACCCAATCGTACTTGAAATCGAAGAAAACAAGGAAAGCAACCCCAACCTGCTCACCTCCTAAAACAACCAAAAAGGGTCGACTCTAATTTCTCGAGGAAACAAACCAACCAATGCTTACTAGCATAACCAAGCCATGTGACTTAAAACAAGGCCTCAAACTCCGGCACTATCACCGGTGTCACATCGAACCAACACAAGAGCCACTAGCTGATGCTAGATAATGGCCTAGGCAACAACCTTCTAGGACCACTAGAAAAGAAAGATTCAATCCAAGTCTAGAACCACAATGAAGCTGGAAACAAAACCAACCAGAAAAGAGGCTAACAAGACCTACCCACGAGTCACAACTTTGGGTAATCACCTCTCAGGGATAACTCACCCCATCCACTACTAAAGAATAATCTACCAATAAAATACATGCATAAATACTACAACACAAGTAGTTAATTAACTAAACAAGTAGCAGTAGGCATATAAGCAAGTATATGAAAGAAGGGGTAGAATCACAACGTGAGTAGTACTATCACTAACTGAAGGTAACAAAAGCCTTACCTGGAGCAACGATATCAGGAACCTCTACCTCTGGCCCACCGGAAGGGGCATCTGATTGATGGGAGCTAACTCTTGACTGAGTAGTCGAAGTTGAAGGCTCAACCATCCCTCGTCGGGGACAATCTCTATAAAGGTGACCAATCACTCCACAATCATAACACCCATGCTGACTGAGATACGTGAACGTAGGGCAATCCCTAGCAAAATGCTCATGCTCATCACACTGAAAGCAAACCTCACTAAATGAAGCCAGATAGGAAGATCTCACTGCACCTGACCGGCCACCACGACCTACACAACCTGAATGCAAACCTCGAAGAACTTAACACGTACCATGTCTACTTTGCACAACATGTCCTGTACCACTACCCACTAAAACCTGTGGAGAAACTGACACTGGACTAATAGATAAGAAGCAATGGAACCAATCCCTAGAAGAGAATCCCCTACCTCGAGTCTGGGAACCTCGAAAACTATCCTAGAAATGATTTCTTTTAGCACTACCTCCATAAGCCTCATGGCATAAACCCTCGATAGTCCAAGCATGGTTGACCACCTGAAGAAATGTAGTCTCAAATATAACCAAATGCTTGGTCGCCAAATGGAGCAGTGAAATCAAACCACCCACAAAGCTCTGAACTACATCAAACTTTGAAGGCACAGTCCTAGCAGTACACCTAACTATCTCATGAAATCTCACCTCATACTCCAATACTGACATACCACTCTACCGAAGAATTGGAAGCTCCACCCTAACTGAAGCACCACTCATAGAACCGGTAACTAAAACACCTACCGGAGGACTTAGAGTCCTAAACAAGATGTCCTGAAGAACTGGGGTAGCCATAAATCTAATCGGAGGTTGGGTTGGCCCCACACCCCCTATCTAATGCGGTAAACTCTTACTCTGAAGTCCTAGCACTAATGGAAGTACTGAAGCAACAGGACACAGAAACCTCGACATCACTCGTTGTCGAACTCATCTTAGGCATCCGAGAAGGAATAAAACAACAAAAGTTTAGAAGTCAATAGAGCCAGGAACGCACAATAAGGAGCCAAAAAGATGAAACTTTTCCCAATAATGCCCTGTAGCCTTCCGCAAATAGGATATGAACGTCATTATACTGATTCGTGAGACTCTACTTAGACACTTGCTTCTGTACCACGACATCGGTGAACCTAGCGCTCTGATGCCAAGCTATCATGACCTGATTTCTCATGTCATAATGGCACCTACAACCCCCCAGTAGGTGAACCAATTCCCATAGCCTGGAACGATTAGTAATGAGCTACTACCTAACCAATATGCACAATAAGTAGAAATAAGCAGAATATAAAGATAGGGCAAATCAGAAGCAATAACCTAAATATATACTACACCAACCCCAACACTTGGTATCGACAGTACAGAAGCTTCTAATAGAATACAAGTGCTAGAAGTAACAAAATGATAAGTAAAAGTGTCTCCTAATATACAAAGAGTATGGTCAAGCCCCAGTCGTCAGGCGCTCACCCTAGTCTCGATATCCCAAAAGTTGCACGAATCTTCAATGTGATCAATGGCAAAAGCTTAACTAATATCTACACCAGAAATATGCAGAAGTATAGTATGAGCACCAATTGCTAAGCAATGGGTACCCAGTAGGCATCATCGGCCGACTAAGCACATATAAGATATAAAACAGTAATATAGCAGAATTTAAGAAAGCAGTCACAGAAACAAAGAGGAAGCATAAGGAAACTAACATGGATAGAAAACTAAAGATATAAAACATGCGACATCAGTCATAAAAGATATACATGTACCAAAACACAGGCAAAAGGAAGAAGGATGCACTTGGGATCCTTGCAACAACAATACATATATAGAGAGAGAGTTAAAAGAAAAGGGCATTGTACTGGTAACCTCAAGTAAAAGGGAAAAAAGGGAATCAAGCCAATATATATTCAAACAAGAAGCAATACGAACAAAGTCATGCTAAAAACCCAACTACCAGATAAACATAGACAAAATCAACTCAGAAGTGCAACCCTATGATGGAATAACTAAACCACAAAGTACCAAGATCCGCTAATCAAACTAGGATAAGAATATAATCTGATACCCCATAACCGCTCAGAAGGCTACACATACAGAGCCTCCATAATATAGGACCCATTAGCCCCTCAATAATCTCAGTCCAAAAGCCATAGCCTCAACTGGTTAAAAACCACTAATCCAACCAGTATCGAAGGTCATAACAAGGTCTTATAACACGAAAGGATCAATCTAATCTACTTACAATCCCAACGGCCACCCATACAACTGAGGAACACAATTAGGTGAAAACAAACCCTTCGTCCACCCATACAATTGGAGCATACACTGAGCATATAGCAAACAAGGGTATAATCAGAATACCATATGCATGATGATGATGAGATGAACCTGGTGTGATAGTAACTTGTATGTTCTCCCTCTGGTACCCCAAAGGCCCAATAGAGGCAGGACCCATGGAAAGACACTGCCTGTGTACCTCTACTCCACCGTACACCCCTCCTCTTAGCACACGGATTATCCCATAGCTAGTTACACAGGAATGCCAGGGTTCTTGTCCAAAGTTATCACGCCCTTACCTAGGAGGGGCGGACATTAAGGAGTTATACGAGCACCTACTGAACATATATACTAAACTCGTGCTAAAATTGTAAACTGATAAGCAACAATATATACATCAACATGTGTTTACATATATTAAAACATAGATAACTGAAGGGCCCACTGGACTAGCTGTATAACTGATACAAAACTATGTCTACGAAGCCTCTATAAAGTCTGCAACTGAAAATCTAATAACTAGTCAGGACAGGGCCCTGAAATACTCAATATACAATATTTACATGAATCCAAAACATATGACCTAGGAATATGATAGCTCCACAGAGAGTGGAGCTTACCAACTAATCAACTGGAAGGCACTGGTCTATAATGCATGTCTGCTAGCCTGAGTACCTGAGCCTGCATTCATAAAAATACAGCGCCAAAAAATAAAGGGACTTCAGTACATATAAAACATGTACTGGTATGTCAATCAGACTGAATAACAAGTAGACATGTAAGAATGCTCATTGAATTAAATATCAAAAATAGGAAAATTTGAGCATACACATACAATGTAATCTGGAACTGAAACTAAAACTAAAACTATGACCAATATCAGGGGTCCTTATATAACGTCCTATGCATTACTTAATTACATACATTTAAAATTCCTAGAATTTGCCTAGGTGACCTCTTTACCCTTTTATATAGCTTATCTATTCTTTATGTAATACTAACTATCAGGAAGTCACAAGATGGCCTACTGTTAGCGATTGGTGACACCTATTTGGCATATGTAGCCAACTATCACAATCATGTGTGAAATCTCATACTCTGGATAACATGGTCTGTTAAGGTACGCCCTTCAGGGCTCTTGTAAGGTCTACTCACAGGCCTGTGTAGTCAGGGGAATCCACAATGGGAAGTTCTAGCTAACATTGTCTGAATTCTGTTCATAGAATAGCATCTCACATAGTTGCCCTAAAGATACCCACCCCACGCTGCAGAGTAGGCTTTAATCTTATCTTTCTTGTAAAGGCCTATAGTAAGCAACTTATGAATCATATAACTCGTTATCTAAATATTGATTACTTTCTTTTAGCTGAAGCATCGTGTATCTATGTGATCTATATACTCATGTCTATTCTGTGGCCAATTGCTTCCTCTAAGTTATGTGACATATATGCTCAGTAACTTCTATGAGTTTCAACTGAAGACACATATGGTCGTGTGAAATATATGACTTATTTGACTGGAAATGAGTACTATAACTCTATAGGTTTAGAACTACACATGCGAGAGAGACTTATAATAGTAATAAGCTTTGATTTCCAGTAGCATATAATCTATGACGACCTTTATAGGAGGAACATGTGAATCTAGGTCGTGCCTTAATGGCGAAAGAGGTTTTAGCTTTACATACCTTACTTCGAGACTCTCTCTCCCTTATGTTATGTCATTGGTTCCCTTTAAACACTCCTTATATATGACATAAAAACATATGAAATAGTATAAGCAACTAACCAATAAGTTTGGCGAGGTCGAAAAGACGATAATAGCTTATGAGCGACAAGCTTAGCAAATAAGATAAAAAATGGTGTATCACCACACCTCTCTTTTTTCCCATTATCAACTGAACTATGACGACCTATGAAGTCAATATTAATCCCTCCATACTTTCCTTATAATATACAGCCCATTCCATGTACCAAACAAGGTCATAAGCTTGACCCCTCGGCTTCCAAAACACCGCCTCGGTAGTTCTTTATCTAGTAGAATTTAAATGACCCTTTAAGCTCATAGGTTAAGTTTAGAGAGAATTATAACATTTCATACAGTGATAGGAAGGCTAATAACATATAAACAATATCATCAATCCATTTAGGCATTTTATCAAACACTTGATGAGCGACAAGCTTGAAAGAGCCATAAAAGTCGTGTTCGCAATACCTAGCCTCCCTCCTTATCGAAGAAGGCTTGTTGACTCAATACAAAACAATACACACATAATTTATTCAACAATACAACCATTACATCCCTCTACATACTCCCTCCTCACTAATTATATCAGTTACAATGGGAAAAACATGGACTCACGGCTTCCTATCACTGTCTCGTGAGTCCTACCTATAAACTATACTTAAAACAACTCTTAGAGTAATATTTATGGGGATAGAAGAGCATTCATAAATTTATCAATAAGAATAAAATCCCTGAACCTTCTTTATCTTCAAGAACAACACATTTTCCTTCAAGAAAACACTTGACTAAGTATGTTTCCAAGACCTATGATGAAAAATACACTTGATTCTTGAAGGAATTCACTTACCTTTGGCTAGGGAGGGCTTGAGATGAAGAAGAACTGAAGAAAACCAGTAGGAACCAGGTTCTTTATGTTCTTATAGGTATGTAAAACGAATTCTCAAAGTTTCAATATAAAAACACAACTTTTGGCGGACTTACCCAAGGCTGCCACATGTCCCGTAGTTATTGGGCAGTGCGCGCTTCTGTAGTAAAATGTGCATAACTTTTTACTCAAACTCGTATGGACGAGCGGTTTGTTGTGCTTGAAACTAGACTCAAATACCTTTAACTTGGTAATTCATAGGACTTCTATATCCTTTTATATTGGTATATATACCCATTACAAGTCAGTCTTTATACGAAGTTGTTTGAAATAGTCTACCGTAGTGAACCCTTCAACTTGAACTTTTGTTTCAAGACTCCCTTTGGTCTGTAACCTTGGTCTAGCACTTCAAATGGAATAATATAAGTGTCCCTTTGTATAATTATTGGTTCACAAGATTATCCTCTTGGTTCATAATGATTCCTTTGCATTTACGAGTTGCACGCATATCTTAAGTTTGGGACATTACACTATCCCCCCATGGGATCATTCGTCCTCGAATGAATGATACAACTCAAAATTATTCTAACTCTACCTCTTCTCAAAAAAAGTTTTGGCAAAATTTCCCTTGTAAAGTGGCCTACCCAAAACCTGTCAGCTAACCAAAGCATATATTATACGCTTCACAGAGCGTCACAACAGAAGAATAATATTCAATAGGTATCAACGAGGCTCCGTTTGGCCTAACAGGAATGAAAATTATAGTAGTTGATATAGATTACCTCATACTCCTTCGACATTACATCTCAACTCTGAGGAACATATAGAACTCTTGAATCATAGGCACGTATCAAGTACCTGAACATTTAGCATATCGATAAAGTAGTATTTACAAATATTACAAAAATTGATACTCGAATAAAAAGAGTAATGACTTTAAGAACCTTCTGGTTGTTCCTTGAATAAGTGAGGACATTGTCCCTCATGTTGTCCTCTGCTTCCCACGTGGCTTCTTCTACATTCTTACTTTTTCATAGGACTTTAACTAAAGCTATTTCTTTTGTTCTTAATTTTTTGATTTGTCTATCTAGTATGACCACCGGGACTTCTTCATATGATAAATTTTCTGAGAGTTATATACCCTCTGAAGGGATAACATGAGAAGGATCTGCTGAACATTTATGTAACATTGACGCGTGAAAGACCGGATACACTGCTGCTAACTCATGAGGTAAATCAACCTCATAGGCTACCTGGCCAACTCTCTTTAGGATTCTATAAGGACCAATATATCTAGGGCTCGACTTACCTTTCTTTCCAAATTGCATAATCCCCTTCATAGGCTATACCTTCAAGAATACCCATTCATCATATTGGAACTCTAAATCTCTTTGTTGCACATCTATGTAAGATTTGTGTCAGCTTTGAGTGGTCTTCAACCGCTTTTGTATTAGCTTTACCTTTTGAACTGCTTGATGGACAAGATTTGGTCCCTATATTTAAGTCTCACCTATATCAAACCAACCAATAGATGATTTACATCATCTATCATACAGAGCTTCAAATGGGGACATGCCAATATTGGAGTGATAGCTATTATTATAGGAAAATTCTATCAAGGGAAAATGATCATCCCAATTGCCTTTAAAGTCTAGAACGCATTCTCTCAACATATCTTCGAGTGTCTGAATAGTGCACTTGGCTTGGCCATCAGTCTGTGGATGGAATGTGGTGCTAAGGTTCATCTGTGTTCCCAAAATCTCTTGGAATAACCTCCAAAAATGTGAGGTGAAATGGTCACCCCTATCGGAAATGATTGACATTAGAATTCCATGCAAGCGAACAATCTCTCTTATATATAGCTTGGCATAATCTTCTGTGGTATTGGTAGACTTAACTGGTAAAAAGTGGGCCGATTTTGTTAATCGATCAATAATCACCCAAATAGAGTCATGCTTATGAAATGAGGAAGGCAAACCTGTAACAAAATCCATGTTAATTTTCCTCCCATTTCCACACTAGAATGCTCATAGTCTGAGCTAGGCTACCGGGCCTTTGATGTTCTGCTTTCACTTATTGGCACTTGGAGCACTGTTCTACAAACTCTTCTATATCCCTTTTCATGTAGTTGCACCAGTAGACCTCTTTAAGGTCATGGTAGATTTTCGTAGAGCCTGAATGAATGGAATACCGAGAATAATGTGCTTCAACCATTATCTGCTGTCTTAGACCATTTACATTAGGAACACACAGTCTTCCTCAGCACCTTAAGGAACCATCCCCTACCATCTCAAATGCTAAAATTTTATGTTATCAAATCCCTTCTCTGTACTGGAGTAATAAGGGATCATCATATTGTTTTTTTTCCACTAATGCCACTAATGATGAGATTACAGTGTTCTGCACAACCACACCTCCATCTTCAGAATCTAGAAGTTGAACTCCTAGACTAGCTAATTTGTGAACATCTCGTACTACATCATATTGAATGGGTGGCAAATTTTCTAGGCTGCCCATAGACACGCATGTGAGAGCATCTGCTACAATATTAGCTTTACCGGGATGGTAGAGAATTTTGACATCATATTTCAGCAACTCTAGCCACCTTCTCTGCCTCAAATTCAACTCTTTTTGCTTGAAGAGGTATTTGACACTCCTATGGTTTGTAAATATGTCAACATGTACCCCATACAAATAGTGGCGCGAAATCTTAAGTGCGAATACAACTGTTGTAAGCTCTAAATCATGTGTGTGGTAGTTTTGTTCATGCCTTTTCAATTGTCGAGAAGCATATGCTATAACCTTCCCATGTTGCATCAAGACGCATCCTAGGCTGACACCCAAAGCATCACAATAAATGGAATACCCTTATGTACCCTCTGGTAAGGCCAATATAGAGTTGTAGTCAATCTATCTTTCACCTCTTGAAAGTTTCTTTCACACGCATCTGACCACTGAAATTTGGCTGCTTTTTGTGTTAATTTAATCAATGGGGCAGAAATAGAGGAAAATCCCTCAACAAACCTCTTGTAATAACCGACGAGCCCCAAGAAACTATGTACTTTTGTCAGAGTGGTAAGTTGAGACCATCTCTTCACAACCTCTATCTTCTGAATGTCCACTTTAATACCTTCACCAGAGAACACATGGCCAAGAAAATCCACTGAGTTCATCCAGAACTCACATTTAGAAAACTTGGCATAAAGCTGGTGCTCTCTAAGAGTGTAAAACTAATCTGAGATGATCTGCATGCTTTACCTCATCACGTGAATATATCAAGATATCATCTGTAAATATTTTCACTTACATATCAAGAAAGGATTTGAAAACCCTATTCATCATATCTATAAAGGCTGTTGGGGAAGTCGTTAGTCCAAATGACATGACAAGGAACTCAAAGTGCCCATATCTAGTTCTAAAGGTTGTCTTCAGAATATCTACTTCATGTATCCTCTACTGGTGATAACCAAATCTTAAGTCAATCTTTGAAAAACATTAGCTCCCTGTAATTGATCAAATAAATCATCTATTCTGGATAGGGGGTACTTACTCTTTATTGTCACTTTATTTAACTACCTATAATCTATACACATTCGCATTGTGCCATCCTTCTTACGTACAAATAGTACTGGAGCACCCCCCATGGCGATATGTTGGGTTGAATAAAACCTTTGTCAAGTAGATATTTCAACTGCTCCTTTAGCTCTTTCAACTTTGCTAGTGCTATTCTATAAGACAGAATGGATATAGGCTGGGTACCGGGATCTAGGTTGATACCGAAGTTAATATCTCTAACTGGAGGTAATCTAGGAAGTTCATCAGGAAACACATCTAGATATTCATTCACAACGGGTATGGACTGAAGAGTTGACACATATATCTCAGCTTTAAGGTCTCTGACATGGACTAGGTGATATAAACACCCTTTTTCTATAAGGTTCTATGCCTTAAGATAGGAAATAAACCTTCCTCTAGGAATCACAATATTCCCTTTCCACTCCAAGATTGATTACCTTGAGAAATGGAATTGAGCAATCTTAACTCGACAATCAACCATAGCATAATAAGAGGATAGTCGATCCATGCCGATAATGACATCAAAATCAAGCATGTCCATCTCTCTATCAAGTTAGCCAATGTATTATGGCCACATACTATTACTAGGCACCCATAATAGCTTTTTTTAGCTATAATAGACTCTCCTACTAGAGTCAATACTGCAAATGGCTCACATAATACCACTGGCTCTATTTTGAACTTCTTAGCAACAAATGGAATAACATATGACAGGGTCGCCCCTGGATCTATTAATGCATAAACATCATAAGAGAAGATGGATAAGGTACCTGTAACCACATCTTGGGAAGCCTCTGAATCCCATCGGCCTGCTAATGCATCCATTCAATTTGGCCAGCTCCCAAACCAGAACCTCTGCCTCTACCTCTACCTGTACCTCTGCCTGTCTGTGCCTGAAGATCACGAGATGAAGGTGGTTCTGAAGAAGAGGATTCTCCTGTGCAGCCTATGGATGGTGATCTATCACTCCTTCCCTCAGCTCTATATCTAGGACAATCCCGCATCTTGTGACCAATGACTCCACACCCATAACAAGCGATAGAGCGATATAAGCACTCTCCAAAATAAGAATGGCCACACTCTCTGCAAGTGTCTATTGTGCATATTCCATTAGTATAGCAATATCCATATCATTATTAAGTATAGAAACTGCAGAAGAGTCAATCAAATGATCTCCGAGGCCACTCACAAAGTAATGCATCCTCGCCCTCTGGGTGCTGACCATCTCTGGAGCAAATCTGGCCAACTCAGTAAATCATGCTACACTCTTTGACACTAAGGTTATTCTGTCGTAAGGATAGAAATTCATCCACCCTCGCTTCCCTGGGCTGTAAAGGTAAAAAGTTATCCATAAAGGCCCTTGAGAATTCTTCAAAAACTACTGGGGGCATTTGGGCCCCTGGAATCGACCCATATGTCATGCCAGGCAATGACAATATCTTTTAGCTGATAGGAGGCCAATTTAATAGCCTCAGTCTCAAATATATGCATAACCCTGAAGATTCTGTTGATCTCATCTATAAACTGTTGAGGGTCCTCTTTCAAACTAGATCCTGTAAACACAAGGGGATTCATCCTGAGGAAATCACAAACTTTGTATCCGACAGTCTTTCCCTGAATAGGGTTATGTGAAATCATATTATGTCCTTGGACCTGAGCAGCTACTAACTGGGTGAGCAACTGTATTTCTCCTCTAAGATCCTGCTCTGAGGCACCTGGTGGTGGTACAGGCAGTATAGAAATTGCTTCTGATGCTACTGGAGGTGTAGGAACTCTTGTATGCCCTTCTGTTCAAGGCACCTGAGGACTTGGAAGTGTAGGACTTGGCAAGCCCTCATGAGCCCTGGTCTGATCCGCTAATACTGGAGAATTCTCTATAGTGGCTGCCTCTTGAGTAGTGCTAGTACTATGGCCTATATTATCTGTATCTTTGGTAGATATGATCCGTATCACAAACAAGCAGAGTGTGAGTCAGAAGTAACTTTGTACGACTTAGCTCTATTGCACGATCTAGATTTTAATAAAATGTCTGATTCCTAAATGCCCGTGTAGTCCCTTAATTATAAATATAGCGTGCAACACATTCATAAGAAAGGTCCTACTAGACACGGCTTCTTAGACTCCCAGGTACACTTAAACCTTGTGCTTTGATACCAAGTTTGTCACGCCCCTAGCTAGGAGGAGCGGACATTAAAGAGTTATACGAGCACCTGCTGAACATATATACTAAACACGTGCTAAAGTTGTAAATTGATAAGCAACAACATGGACATCAGCATGTGTTTACAGATATTAAAACATAGATAACTGAAGGGTACACTGGACTAGCTGTACAACTGAAACAAAACTATGTCTAAGAAGCCTCTATAGAGTCTGCAACTGAAAAATTGATAACTAGTCGGGACAGGGCCCCGACATACCCAATATACGATATGTACATAAATCCAAAACATATGACTTAGGCATTTGATAGATCCAGAGAGAGGTGGAGCTTACCAACTGATCAACTAGAAGGCACTGGTCTACTGTGGATGTCTGCTAGCCTAAGTACCTGAGCCTGCATTCATTAATGCAGCGCCCAAAAATAAAAAGACGTCAGTACATATAAAACATGTACTGGTATGTAAAGCTGACTGAATAACAAGTAGACATGTAAGAATGCTCACTGAATTGAATATCAAAAATAGGAAAATCTGAGCATACACATACATGGAATATAATCTGAAACTGTAACTGAAACTGATACTATGACCAATATCAGGGGTCCTTATAAAACATCATATGCATTACTTAATTACATACATTTAAAATTCCTAGAATTTGCCTAGGTGACATCTTTACCTTTTTTATAGCTTTTCTATTCTTTATGTAATACTAATTGTTATGAAGTCACAATATGGCCTACTATCGGCGATCGGTGACACCTATTTGGCATCTGTAGCCAATTAGCACAACCATGTGTGAAATATCATAGTCTGGATAATGTGGTCTGTTAAGGTACGCCCTCCAGGGCTCCTGGAAGGTCTGCCCGCAGGCCTGTCTAGTCAGGGGAATCCACTATGGGAAGTTCTAGATGAATAAATCTCAATTATGTGCACATAATAGTGTCACACATAGTGGCCCTAAAGATACCCACCCCACGCTGTAGAGTAGGCTATGATCTCATTTTGCTCGTAAAGGCCTATAGTAAGCAACTTATGAATCATATAACTCATTATCTAAATATTGATTACTTTCTTTTAGCTGAAGCACCATATATCTATGTGATCTATATAATCATGTCTATTTTGTGGCCAATTGCTTCATCTAAGTTCGTGACATATATGCCCGGTAACTTCTAGGAGTTTAAACTAAAGACATGTATGGTCGTATGAAACATATGACTTCTTTGACTAAAAATAAGTACTATAACTCTATAGATTTGAACTCCGCGTGAGAGAGAGACCTATAATAGTAATAATCTTTTCTTTCAAGTAGCATATAATCTATGACGACCTTTATAAGAGGAACATGTGACTCTATGTTGTGCCTTGATGGCGAAAGAGGTTTTAGCTTTACATACCTTATTTCAAGACTCTCTCTCCCTTATGTCATATCATTGGTTCCCTTCAAACACTCCTTATCTATGACATAACAACAAATGCAATAGTATAAGCAACTATCAAAGAAGTGTGGCAAGGTTAGAACGACGATAATAGCTTACAAGAGACAAGCTTAGCAAATAAGATAAATAAATGATGTATCACTACGCCTCTCTTTTTTCTCATTATAAACTGAACTATGACAACCTATGAAGTCAATATTAATCTTTCCATGCTTTGCTTACAATATACAGCCCATTCCATATCCCAAACAAGGTCATAAACTTGATCCCTCGGCTTCCAAAATACCGCCTCGGGAGTTCTTTATCTAGTTGCATTTAAATAACCCTTTAAGCTCATAGGTTAAGTTGAGAGAGAATTATAACATTTCATACATTGATATGAAGCCTAATAATATATAAACAACATCCTCAATCCATTTAGGCATTTTATCAAACACTTGACAAGCGACAAGTTTGCAAGAGCCATAAAAATTGTGTTTGCTATACCTAGCCTCCCTCCTTATCACAACAGGCTTGCTGCCTAAATACAAAATAATACACACATCACTTAGTCAACAATAAAACCATTAAATCCCTCTACATACTCTCTCCTCACCAATTATATCAGTTACAATGGGAAAAATATGGACTCACACCTTCCTATCATCGTCCTGTGAGTCCTACCCATAAACTATAATTAAAACAACTCTTAGAGTCATATTTATGGGGATAGAAGAGCATCCATACCTGTATCAATAAGAATACAATCCCTGTATCTTTTTTATCTTCAAGAACCACACCTTTTACTTCAAGAAAATATTTGACTAAGTATGTTTCCAAGACCTATGATGAAAAATACACTTAATTCTTGAAGGAATTCACTTACCTTAGGCTACTGAGGGCTTGAGGTGAAGAAGAACTGAAGAAAACCAGTAGGAACCAGGTTCTTTATGTTCTTATAGGTATGTAAAACGAATTCCCAAAGTTTCAATATAAAAACACAACTTTTGGCGGACTTACCCAAGGCTGCCACATGTCCCGTAGTTATTGGGCAGTGCGCGCTTCTGTAGTAAAATGTGCATAACTTTTTACTCAAACTCGTATGGACGAGCGGTTTGTTGTGCTTGAAACTAGACTCAAATACCTTTAATTTTGTATTTCATAGGACCTCTAAATCCTTTTATATTGAGAAATATATCTGTTACAAGTCAAACCTTATACGAGCTTGTTTGAAATAGTCTACCGTAGTAAATTCTTCAACTTGAACTTTTGTTTCAAGACTCCCTTTGGTCTCTAACCTTGGTCTAGAACTTCAAATGGATTATTATAAGTGTCCCTTTGTATAATTATCCATTCACAACCTTATCCTCTTGGTTCATAATGATTCCTTCGCATTTACGAGTTGCACGCGTATCTTAAGTGTGGGGCATTATAGGAGTGTGACCGTATATACATCAATAATCAGAGTCTTGTAAAATGTGTCCAGAATCAAACTGGGTCTAAATTAGTAGTCAAATCTAAATAACCATCATAAGGGGTTCCCAGAGTGTATCTGGGTCTAAATCAGTAGTCAAATCTCAATAACCCTCATAAGGGGTGCCTTAAGCGTATCCGGGTCTAAATACATAGTAAAAATATGTCTAGCACTCCGGCCCAGCCGAGTCTAGTGTCAGTAAGATAACGAGTGATAAAATCAACATAGTACCACTTTTATTTCAAGAAAATCCACCAGTCAGTTCCAAATATCATTTTATCATCATTTACCAAAAATGGGCCCTTGAGGCCATGTAGAGTTAGAAAATTGGTGATTGTAGGACTGAAGCCAAAATAGAATTAAAACATGCAGAAAATCCTTTTCATGAATGATATGCTCGCAAATAATAGATTAGCCTAAAATGGCTCACAAACATTTCTATCGGCCCTGCACAGGCCCAAGCAGCTCTACAGCACAGATAGCTAGTCTAAAGTGAGGTCACGATGTTTGCGACTCACGGACATTCCAAAATACCCACCGTCTATGGTCCTGAGTCATAAAAAAAGGCCACACAGGGACACAAGGGTAATATAGCAATACTACACGAATACTACAATCAACGTATGAAATAAACGGATAGAAAGGATGAGCAAGGTCGTGGGTACCAACCTAATACAACCCACCCAAGGATAATAATTAATACAGTTATAGCCTATATATGCAGAGTCTAGGTAGGGGAAACCATAACCTACCTGTCGTCCGACGGCAAGCTGCTGGAACAATAATGTCCAAGCCCGGGCTGCTTCGAGAAGGTCCAAAGAGAGATCAAACTAACAAAAACATAAACTACGCATCAAAAGAAGACCAATAATACCCATATTGCTATAATAATAGCCGAGTTAAAATTCGAATAAAAAGCGGGCCCTGCGGGGCCCATAACCTAAAATCAAAAACAAAAAGAAGCATAATGAACATACAACTCCCGTGAGCATATGCTCCAAATTTGAGTGAATTTGGCCAAGGAAAATGGCACAAAACAGCCCACTAAAAAGGGAAATAGAAGAGGGAAGATTCAAGAATGAAATCCGGAAATTAGCCAAGAGTTACTTACCCTAACGAGAGAAACAAGCCAACGAATAGAATTCCCTGCAATTACGAATAGTCAAAGCCAAAGAATAGCTATAACCCAAGAAAATCAAGCTTTAGGATAACTCAACAATGGAGGTTTTTCAAAAGTAGAAGGAACAACCTTGGGAAAGAAGAACTTACCAAAAGACGAGGGAAGCAAGATTTCTCGATAATTGACGAATTCCCTAAGCTTAAAACTAATTGGAGATATTTGATTTGAGAGAATTATGAAGTTGGAGTTGGGAAAATATGAAATAAAATCTAAAAAAACAAAGGAGAAGGGATTCTTAATATATTGCCAGCAGATACCGCAAATGCGACATTTTTTATCGCAAATGTGGAGGCACGGATGAATAGTGACCTTCGCAAATGCGACAAAACCACCGTAAATACAGAAAACCACCGCAAATGCAGCATTTCACTACAATTGTAATGGCTGCAAATGCGCCAAAATATCCGCAAATGCGGACCCCACCAGAAGAAGAAAAACTAGCAACAACCAAAAATTTTACGGGGCTTTCCGGGTATAATCAGAACCTGATACTCAATAACCAATAATGCTATTATAGTGGAAACGATGTTCCGGACTCAACAAAATTGATGAAACATACATACAAGGTCATATCGGAGGAATGTTGACCCAAGTCAACACTAACTAATGTCAACCAAACATCCAAAATGAGCCCGGCTCACTCAGGACCGAAACCAACCAACTACCTAACACAAACTCAGCATTCCAAAGCTAACAGAGTTGACAAAAATTCCATCTGAGGCTGTCTTGTCCAAATGTTGACCAAAGTTAACCAAACAAGCCCAACTGGCTTGAAAACACAAAACAAGATAGAATTCCAAGATGAAAAGCTCCCAGATCCCGACCAAAGGTCCCACTAGACTAAAGTCCACGCTCCGGAGCTAAAAGAACTATCTAAATTTGATTCTGAGCATATTTACCAAGAATGTTGACAGAAGTCAATGATTTCCAAAGTTAAAATCTCTAAAATAAGGAACGGCCAAAAAAACAAAACAAATAGCCTGGGCATTGAACTACCGATCACAGCAATCCATAAATAACTTGGGGCCACTACAGGCAAGCTCTAATAGTACAAGAAAGGCGAAAGCACGTAAATGATCGGAAGGGTCATTACAATAAAGGATTATAAGAGAATCGAAAAGACTCTCACTCTCTCAAAGAAGTTCAAGTGCACACATGTCTAACCAGAGGCTTGCATTCCATGTAATTCACCCCTAATGTAGAGTTACCAAGCTCGGAATCACTAAGGAATTGCAGGTTACGATGTTGGCTAGGTCTAGGGTGGGGATTGCTTTTGGCTCAAGTGACTAAACCTCACTAACGCTCCTTGTTATAATTTTAAACACTACCCACATATTCGAACTTTGACTTCACCTTATTTCTCCCTCACACAAGCCAAACTTTGCCCTTCAATCTTGATCATTCAACCTCCTTGTATCACCTTCACTTGGTAGAACTAATTCTTTTTCAAATCATTTTTCTCATTGCATTTGGTCTTTTGGAGAAATTTTCAATTCAACATAAGGTTCTACTATAACACCCCGTACCTTTCAAAACCTATGTGACTAAGTAAATATCGACGAAGGTATTTGAGCTCGAGATTGTGAAGGGGTACTTTGGCCTAGAATTTGAAATGGTCAAATGTATATAAGTGTTAAGTTAAATTATAAGGAGGAGGGTTTTGAAAATGAGATAAACAAGTGAGGTACTTGCTCGACTTATCTAAGCTCTTAGGTGACAAGTAGGTGCATCACCTACCTACGCTAACGAACTAAGTTCCGAGGGCCGATTACGGGCAGCAACACCATGGATTATTAGACCTAATGGCAGCCCAAATGAAGCTTAAAGTTGGCCCATCAAAGCACAACCAAATCTGGCCCAAACAACTACAAAAGGTAGCCACCAATATTGACCACATTTTGACCCAAGAGAAGCCCAAAATCAGCCCCAAAACTTAACCCTTTTGAGGCCCAAGCAAAGGGTAATTTTGGCCCAAGTTTCTTGACCCATTTTGGCCCAAATATACTCAAAAAAGTCGGCCAAAAAGGTCCCTTTATATAGGCCATTTGCTGATCAATGTTGAACACAAAAAGCTGGAAAATTCTCTCTTATCTCATTTCTTTTTTGGCAGCCCTTCTCTCCCTTTAGGGTTCTAAGAAGACCAAGATTAATTGAAGCTTAAGGTGAGTTAAACAACTTGTTATCTTGGTATTAATATACTACATATAGCTAGGATATCCTATGGTAAGAAAGACATGAACTATGGCAGCCCCTTTCTTATGATTTAACACATGGAAATTGTGTAACAATTAAGAGATTTCTTCTTCTCTTGTTGGTGTATGTGTAGGGGGTACTTAAGCTTTTAAAGCATCAATAAAAAGAGGATAAAAACACACCTTCAAGTGTGGTAAGTACTCTGCCCATAATAATATTTTTGGATTGAAGTTCGGATGGACAATTGTTGTTGAATTGTTGTTAAGAACTCACGGGACGCGATCGGAAGCCGTGGGTTCAATGTGTTGCTATTGTATTTCGGCATGGTGGGTTGTGTAGGGGATGTTTGATGTGTTTTGTATTATTGGAGGCAGTAGGTTGGTGTGTGTGTGATGTGTATTGGATAAGGGGAGGAAGGTGTGACGATACACCTTTAATTAATGCATAATACGTAAATCTGCCCGGGAAATGTTTAGCTACTGTTTTGGGAGTGTTGCAGCAGGTTTAAGAGCTAATATTAGCTTCATTATACCCTTGTGTTGTAGATTAACTTAATAAAGGAAAGTCCAAGTTGTGGTAAGCGCAATCTTCGGAAGGAATGAGGTATGTTAAGGCTTCTTTATTCCTTATCGACATGAATCTAGAAATAGAACTCTAAATTTCCGAAAGAAGGAGTTTGAGTATTTGGTTGTAAGAGAGCTGATTTGGTAACTCAACAAGTCTTAAGGAACTAATTTATACATTATGGTGATTGGATCAACAAGTCTTAAGGAACTAATTTATACATTATGGTGATTCAAGTCGCCTTCTTATAAAAATCTGATTCTTTTTGCACGAAATGTAAGTTATCCTTTTGTCAAGTTTCTTCTTTGTATTGTGATCTCTAATCAAGCTTTAGAAAGTATACAATGAAAGTTAGAAGGTCAAATCCCTATTTATATGTGTTTGGTATGTTGATTCCAACACCTAGTAAGCCAAGGCTAAAGAAGTTATCTAAATGAACCTTCATAAATAACAAGAATAGCTTTGAAAGTCAATCTAGTAATACACTTATTATGCGTGGTTTGCGTGTTAGTGTGCACCGAGGTGCTACTGCCATATTGAGGCTATTATATACATAGTGTGCACCGAGGTGCTACTGCCATATTGAGGCCATTATATACATAGTGTGCACCGAGGTGCTACTGCCATATTGAGGCCATTATATACATAGTGTGCGCTGAGGCGCTACTGCCATATTGAGGCTATTAAATATAGGGTGCGCCGAGGCGCTATTGTGGTTCAGTGTGGGTTATAAAGAGTGAGTTGCAGCGTGAGTTAATGCATGTGTTGTGTTCTAAAAAGAATAAAGGAGAAAGAGCTTAACGAGTCTTACCAATTACAGTTTACAAGTTTCATATTTTATCTTGTTCAGATTTACTACTTGCGACTTGCTTTTATGCTTCTACCTTACATGCCAGTACATTATTGTCGTACTGACGCCCCATTGCCTGGGGGCGCTGCATTCATGCCTGCAGGTCCAGACAGAAACCCAGATAGACCTCTTCAGTAGGAGTTGCGGAGTTCAGCAATTTTGGTAAGCTCCATTCTTCCTGGAGCTGACGAGTCAGAGGTCTAGCTTATATTTTGACCAGGTTATGTATATGTACAGCTTATGGGTAGTCCAGGGCCCTGTCCTGGATATGAGATATTTTACTTACTCCTAGAGGCTTGTAGACGTGTATATGTACATCAGTGTTGGGTATGGCCTTGTCGGCCTTGTTATTAGTTATCTACTATGATAATAGCCTTGTCGGCCTTGAGTTGCTTAACTACTATTGAGCTTTCAGTGTTTCAAATTGTAATTCTTAGAGACCTTGTCGGTCTCAGACCCCCAGCAGGTTCAACAGAGATACACTCTATTTTGGCACCCTCGGCCTTTTGGGGCTCCGGGTGTCGGTCATGCCTCCCATGGTTTGGGGCGTGACAAACTTGGTATCAGAGCACGTCGAATCCCAGGGAGTCTACAAGCCGTGTCTAGTAGAGTCTTGCTTATGGGTGTGTTGTGCACCATACCTATAATCATGAGGCTACGGGACATTTAGGAATTGTTATCCTTCTTTCATTTGCTAGATCGTGCAATAGAGCGAGGTCATAAGATGTTTGAAGTCTAATTCATGTTTTTCTATTCCTTGTTTACAGAAATGCCTGTGACCAGACAAATGAGTAGCCGACGGGTTGGCATGGATACGGGGGAAGGTACTAGTCGTTCCCCGCCTATCCGATTGGATAGATTTGAGGCTCAAAGTGAATCACTGACACCAGAGATCCCAGTTTATCAAGTACCTGATGAGACTAGAGGGGATCCAGTACCCCTGACCCCACCTGCTCCAGTGGCATCTGAGATAGCTAGAGATGAACCAGCACCTGTAGCTCCTCCACCTGAAGCAGAGGACCAGGACATCAGGAGTGCTGTTCGATTATTGACCCAGATGGTAGCCACACAACAACAACAAATGGGGGCATCAACGAGTGCTAGGTCAGGTGGCTCAGAAAGTTCTAGGGCTCGAGAGTTTATCAGCCTAAGTCCTCCTATATTTACAGGCTCTGACCCACGTGAGGATCCTCAGGAGTTTATTGATCAGACTTATCGAGTACTTCGAGTCATGCATGCAACAGTAGTGGAGGCAGTGGAGTTTGCATCTTTCAGGTTACGAGATGTGGCCATTTTATGGTTCGAGGCTTGGGATCGGTCTAGGGGATCAAATGCACCCCCAGCTGATGGGAGGAATTTTCAGAGGCCTTCCTAGCTCACTATCTTCCACAGGAGGTTCGAGAGGCCAGACTTGATCAATTTCTAGCCCTTAGGCAGGGCAATATGAATGTTCGACAGTACAGCCTCAGGTTTAATTCATTAGCCAGGTACGCCCCCGATATTGTGAGTACGATGCGAGCTAGAGTTCATCGATATGTGCGTGGCCTTAAGGATGAATTGATTAAGGGATTAACAATAGCAGCCACACAAGAGGATATGAATATTTCTAAGATACAGGCTATTGCTCAGACTGCAGAGGATCTTGAAGTACAAATTGGAGATAACCAGAGCCGAGAAAGGGATCAGAATAAGAGGGCTAGATCTACTGGGTCCTATGTAGAGCCACGAGGTAATGTTAGGCCACATTTTAATAGGCGATCACCCTACCCTACTAGTGGTGCCCCATATCAGTTGCAAAGGCAGAGGTATGATCGTTTTTCTCAGACTGGACCAGGCCACAGTTCAGGTGCATCCAGTTCCTATCGCCAGGGGCATTCAGGTCAGATGAGGCCACCTTTGCCACCTTGTGTTCAGTGCGGTAGGAAGCATCTTGGGATATGTCGCCTGGGTTCGGATACTTGTTATTCGTGTGGGCATCCTGGTCACTTTATGCGAGACTGTCCGAGTAGAGGTAGGAGTGAGATATCCCATCCTGCAGGGTCGATGGCAGCTTCTTCATCTACTATTCGTCCCCCAAGGACAGGACAACAGGCTACACCAGGTCGTGGAAGAGGTAGAGGAGGAGGAGGAGCATCCAGTTCAGGCAGTGGTCAGAATCACACTTATGCTCTAGCCGGTCGCCAGGACTTAGAATCGTCACCTGATGTTGTTACAGGTACATTGACTATTTTTACTCATGCTGTTTATGCACTTATAGATCCTGGCTCTACTCTTTCATATGTTACCCCGCTCGTTGCTGGTAAGTTGGGGGTAGGCCCTGAGTTATTGCCTAGACCATTTGTTGTATCTACGCCAGTTGGTGAATCTATTATAGCTAGACGAGTTTATCGAGATTGTGCAGTGTGGATTTATGACCATCTCACTTCAGCTGATCTAATCGAATTAGATATGATTGACTTCGATGTCATTATGGGCATGGATTGGTTAGCTGCATGTTATGCTAATATCGATTGTAGAAATAAGGTTGTCAAATTCCATTTTTCGGAAGAAACAATCCTGGAGTGGAAAGGTAATGCTGCCACGCCAAGGGGTAGGTTTATTTCCTACCTTAAAGCCCAGAAAATGATTTCTAAAGGCTATATTTATCATTTAGTCCGAGTACAAAGCACAGAGGATGGACCAGTGACTCCTCAATCGGTTCCCGTGGTGAGTCAATTTCTAGATGTATTCCCGGATGAGCTTCCAGGAATCCCTCCAGAAAGGGAAATTGAGTTTGCCATTGACCTACTCCCAGATACTCAGCCAATATCAATTCCCCCTTACAGAATGGCTCCTGCAGAGTTAAGAGAATTAAAGGAACAATTAAAGGATCTACTCGAAAAAGGTTTCATTAGGCCTAGTACATCGCCATGGGGCGCACCGGTTTTGTTTGTTCGTAAGAAGGATGGGTCCTTCAGAATGTGTATCGATTACCGACAACTGAACAAAGTTACAATCAAGAATAAGTATCCGCTTCCAAGGATTGATGACCTTTTTGATCAGTTGCAAGGCGCCAAATGTTTTTCAAAGATTGACTTGCGGTCGGGGTATCACCAGTTACGTGTTAAAGGGGTAGATGTTCCAAAAACAGCCTTTAGGACAAGGTATGGTCACTTTGAATTTCTAGTAATGTCTTTTGGGCTTACTAATGCCCCAGCAGCTTTTATGGACCTAATGAATCGGGTATTCAAGCCATTCCTAGATGTATTCGTGATCGTATTTATTGACGATATCCTGATTTACTCGCGGTCCAAAGCCGAACATGCTGATCATTTACATGCAGTATTGCAAACACTTCAGAATCATAAATTATATGCGAAGTTCTCCAAATGTGAGTTTTGGTTGACTTCAGTGGCTTTTCTTGGCCATATAATTACAGACGAAGGTATTAGAGTTGGCGGCCAAAAGATTGAAGCAGTAAAGAATTGGCCGAGGCCCTTGAATGCTACAGAGATCCGTAGTTTTTTGGGCTTAGCAGGTTATTACCGAAGGTTTGTAGAAGGGTTTTCTTCTATATCTGCACCATTGACAAAGTTGACTCATAAAGCTGCCAAGTTCCAGTGGTCTGATGCATGTGAGCAGAGTTTTCAGGAGTTGAAGGACAAGCTTACTTCAGCACCTGTCTTAACTCCGCCAGAGGGCACAGAAGGTTATGTTGTTTATTGTGATGCTTTAAGGATTGGGTTGGGTTGCGTTTTAATGCAACATGGTAAAGTTATTGCCTATGCCTCGAGACAACTAAGAAAGCACGAACAAAATTACCCTACTCACGATCTTGAATTGGCAGCAGTTATATTTGCCTTGAAAATTTGGCGCCATTACTTGTTTGGAATCCATGTAGACGTGTTTTCGGACCACAAAAGTCTACAGTATTTATTCAAACAGAAGGATTTAAACCTAAGGCAAAGAAGGTGGCTAGAGTTACTAAAGGATTATGACATAGATATTTTATACCATCCAGGGAAGGCCAATGTAGTGGCCGATGCACTTAGCCGCAAATCCATGGGAAGCTTGAGCCACGTGGAAAATAGAAAGATTGAGATGACAAGAGAACTACATCAGTTAGCTAATTTGCAGGTTCGACTACTAGACCAAGGTAATAGGGGAGTTGTTATTCAAAGCACAGCGGAATCCTCACTTATGACAGAGGTAAAGGAAAGACAATATAATGATCCAGAATTAGTAAGATTGAGGGAGGAAATTCCACAACAGAAGCAACAACTAATAGAGCTTAAGGAGGATGGGGTTCTGAGATATCAAGGTCGTCTATGTGTACCTAACGTCGGGGAGCTTCGGGAGAAAATTTTGGCAGAAGTTCACTATTCCCGCTATACAATCCATCCAGGAGCGACGAAGATGTATCATGATCTTCGACAGATTTATTGGTGGAATAATATGAAGAGAAATATTGCAGAGTTTGTAGCCCAATGCCCGAATTGTCAACAGGTAAAAATTGAGCACCAGAGACCCGGAGGTCTAACTCAAAGTATAGTGATACCTACCTGGAAATGGGAGGTGATCAACATGGACTTTATTACAGGCTTACCCCGTACTTATCGGAAGTATGATTCCATATGGGTGATTGTAGATAGACTTACAAAATCAGCTCACTTTTTGCCAGTCAGGACAACTTATACTGCTGAAGATTATGCCAAGTTGTATATTAGTAAAATAGTTTGACTTCATGGTGTCCCAATTTCCATCATTTCAGATAAGGGTGCTCAGTTTACAGCAAATTTCTGGAGGTCTTTCCAGAGAGGCTTAGGTACTCAAATAAGTCTCAGTACAGCTTTTCATCCACAGACAAATGGACAAGCTGAACGCACTATTCAAACACTCGAAGATATGCTACGAGCTTGTGTACTAGATTTTAAAGGGAGTTGGGATGACCATTTGCCACTAATTGAGTTTGCTTATAATAATAGCTTCCATGCAAGCATTCAAATGGCTCCTTATGAGGCTTTATACGGGCGAAAGTGTAGATCACAAATTGGATGGTTTGAAATGGGAGAAGCAGGATTATTAGGGCCAGACCTAGTTAATCAGGCAATGGAGAAGGTGAAACTAATCCGAGAAAGATTACTAACAGCCCAGAGTAGGCAGAAATCATATGCAGATGTGCGACGTCGGGATTTGGAATTTAATATTAGTGATTGGGTTTTCCTAAAGGCTTCGCCTATGAAAGGCGTTATGCGATTTGGTAAAAAGGGAAAGCTTAGTCCAAGATATATTGGACCATACAGGATCATTCGGAGGGTAGGAAAAGTGGCATATGAGCTAGATTTACCCACAGAATTGGAGACAGTCCATCCTGTATTTCATGTATCGATGCTACGAAGGTGCATAGGAGATCCTTCACGTATTATGCCTATTAAAGATGTTCAACTTTCTGAAGACTTATCCTATAAGGAAGTACCAATTTCTATCCTAGATCGTCAAGTTAGGAAGCTCAGAACCAAAGAAGTAGCCTCAGTAAAGGTGTTGTGGAGAAATAATAATATTGAAGAAATGACGTGGGAAGCCGAGGAAGAAATGAGGAAAAAAACATCCCCAGTTATTTATGACTTGAAGATAGTACATAGGTAAGTCATATTCTTATATTCTTGATACTCTTCCTACTATGCAAATATGATCAGGTTTGAACATGTGAAAATGATTATATTTAATTGTATATAGTTGTATCGCCCTGTGAGGCATCGTGCTGGACTTTTGCTGAGTTTCAGGTTTTTGGATAGTCCCAATTATAAAGGAAACTCTGCCGAAATTTCAAAAAAATCCTAAGGGACTAGAGCTCTATATGCATTACCCTCATTCGAGGACGAATGATTCTAAGGAGGGAAGGATATAACACCCCGTACCTTTCAAAACCTATGTGACTAAGTAAATATCGACGAAGGTATTTGAGCTCGGATTGTGAAGGGGTACTTTGGCCTAGAATTTGAAATGGTCAAATGTATATAAGTGTTAAGTTAAATTATAAGGATGAGGGTTTTGAAAATGATATAAAACAAGTGAGGTACTTGCTCGACTTATCTAAGCTCTTAGGTGACAAGTAGGTGCATCACCTACCTACGCTAACGAACTAAGTTCCGAGGGTCAATTACGGGCAGCAACACCATGGATTATTTTTTTTTTAGAACCCTAATGGTAGCCCAAATGAAGCTAAAGTTTGCCCATCAAGCACAACCAAATCTGGGCCCAAACAACTACAAAAGGTAGCCACAATATTGACCACATTTTGACGCCAGAGAGCCCAATCAGCCCCAACTTAACCCTTTTGAGGCCCAAGCAAAGGGTAATTTGGCCCAAGTTTCTGACCCATTTTGGCCAAATAACTTCAAAAAGCGGCAAAAGCTCCTTATATAGGCCATTTGCTGATCTGTTGACACAAAAACTGGAAATTCTTCTCTTACTCCTTTCTTTTTTGCCAGCCCTTCCTCTCCCTTTAGGGGTTCTAGAAGACCAAGATAATTGAAGCTAGGTGAGTTAAACAAACTGCTTATCTTTGGTATTAATATACTACTATAGCTAGCTATCCGTTGGAAAAAGGAATGAATATGGCAGCCCTTATCTTATTATTTCAACACATTGGAATTGTGTAACAATAAAGAGATTTCTTCTTTCTTGCTTGGTGTATAGTGTAGGGGTCACTTAAGCTTATTAAAGCATCAATAAAAAGAGGATAAAAACACACCTTCAAGTGTGGAAAGTACTCTGCCCATAATAATATTTTTGGATTGAAGTTCGGATGAACAATTATTGTTGAATTGTTGTTAAGAACTCACGGGACGGCGATCGGAAGCCGTGGGTTCAATGTGTTGCTATTGTATTTCGGCATGGTGGGTTGTGTAGGGGATGTTTGATGTGTTTTGTATTATTGGGGGCAGTAGGTTGGTGTGTGTGTGATGTGTATTGGATAAGGGGAGAAAGGTGTGACGATACACCTTTAATTAATGCAAAATACGTAAATCTGCCCGGGAAATGTTTAGCTACTGTTTTGGGAGTGTTGCAGCAGGTTTAAGAGCTAATATTAGCTTCATTATACCCTTGTGTTGTAGATTAACTTATTAAGGGAAAGTCCAAGTTGTGGTAAGCGCAATCTTCGGAAGGAACGAGGTATGTTAAGGCTTCTTTATTCCTTATCGACATGAATCTAGAAATAGAACTCTAAATTTTCGAAAGAAGGAGTTTGAGTATTTGGTTGTAAGAGAGCTGATTTGGTAACTCAACAAGTCTTAAGGAACTAATTTATACATTATGGTGATTCAAGTCGCCTTCTTATAAAAATCTGATTCTTTTTGCACGAAATGTAATTTATCCTTTTGTCAAGTTTCTTCTTTGTATTGTGATCTCTAATCAAGCTTTAGAAAGTATACAAGGAAAGTTAGAAAGTCAAATCCCCATTTATATGTGTTTGGTATGGTGATTCCAACACCTAGTAAGCCAAGGCTAAAGAAGTTATCTAAATGAACCTTCATAAATAACAAGAATAGCTTTGAAGGTCAATCTAGTAATACACTTATTATGCGTGGTTTGCGTGTTAGTGTGCACCGGGGTGCTACTACCATATTGAGGCTATTATATACATAGTGTGCACCGAGGTGCTACTGCCATATTGAGGCCATTATACACATAGTGTGCACCGAGGTGCTACTGCCATATTGAGGCCATTATATACATAGTGTGCGCCGAGGCGCTACTGCCATATTGAGGCTATTAAATATAGGGTGCGCCGAGGCGCAGTTGTGGTTCAGTGTGGGTTATAAAGAGTGAGTTGCAGCGTGAGTTAATGCATGTGTTGTGTTCTAAAAAGAATAAAGGAGAAAGAGCTTAATGAGTCTAACCAATTACAGTTTACAAGTTTAATATTTTATCTTGTTCAGATTTACTACTTGCGACTTGCTTTTATGCTTCTACCTTACATGCCAGTACATTATTGTCGTACTGACGCCCCATTGCCTGGGGGCGCTGCATTCATGCCTGCAGGTCCAGACAGAAACCCAGATAGACCTCTTCAGTAGGAGTTGCGGAGTTCAACCATTTTGGTAAGCTCCATTTTTCCTGGAGCTGACGAGTCAGAGGTCTAGCTTATATTTTGACCAGGTTATGTATATGTACAGCTTACGGGTAGTCCAGGGCCCTGTCCTGGACATGAGATATTTTACTTACTCCTAGAGGCTTGTAGACGTGTATATGTACATCAGTGTTGGGTATGGCCTTGTCGGCCTTGTTATTAGTTATCTACTATGATAATAGCCTTGTCGGCCTTGAGTTGCTTAACTACTATTGAGCGTTCAGTGTTTCCAATTGTAATTCTTAGAGACCTTGTCGGTCTCAGACCCCCAGCAGGTTCAACAGAGATACACTCTATTTTGGCACCCTCGGCCTTTTGGGGCTACGGGTGTCGGTCATGCCTCCCATGGTTTGGGGCGTGACATCTACCTTGTACTTGAAGTACATTTCTTTTCTTCTCCACACTGAGTACATACACCCCCAAACTTAAGCATTTGCCAATGTTATTAATTTAATTTCCCACCCAAACTTAGGCTTTTAGCCTATGCTTAACTTTCGAGCCACTAGGGAGGATGGGTGCAAGAATAGAAGTACCAAAAATAGTCAAGGTGTTAACAAGGTGCCAAATAAAGGTCACAAGCTCAAAGGGGTTCACTAAGGCCAATGTCAAGGAAAGTCATTTGGGTGAAGTGGCTATTCCGAAAGGGCCCAAGATCATCTTCCAAGCTCGGTCATATCTAGCATTTTGCCTTGAATCACATTCAGGGCAAATTCTAAATGACACACATGCACAAGAATCAAAGGACAGCCTCACCACACAAGGCATAACCTCACAACAACTTTCCACATTAGTCTCAAACTCAATTGGGACAAATGACTTTTGACAAGCTATTCTGAGTTTGTTACACACTCGTTTATGAATTGATCAAGTCAAAGCGAGAGTGTGCAAGTCATGACAAGTGAATAGTTTCCTCAAAATTCATTTTCCCTCTTTCCTTTAATTTTCAAAAACTTCTTGCCAAGAAAAAATTTCGATCCATTTTGGGACAAGCAGAGCACGAACTCAAATTAAAACTAAAACTTGGCATTTTCCCTTAAGAAAGTCGCCTCTCAATCTATCATAGAGAAACACCAACCCGGTTAGACACAAGAAGAAACAAAAGAAAAATAAAGTAAACATTTTTCTCCTTTGGAAAGAACCATAGTATTAACAAAAACCTTGGAGTTTATTGCTAATCTACTATAAGTAAGGCGATTACAAAATTAAGCGCTAATGAGTCATTTGAGAATAAGCCTCGGTGTAGGCACTAACACATTTGCAAAGCACAGGTAGTGAAATAATAGGATCATATAGGACTAAACCGGCAACACAATCAAAATTTATAAACATCAATCCAAGCGAGGGCACCATTAAAGCATCAAGATAACACCAAAATGGCCCGACAAGGGCAAGGTATCAAGCACAAGGTGAGTGATCAATAATTACAGACCCTCCCAAATATAAAGTAAACATAGTCCTCGATGCACAAATAAAATTATACAAATAAGAATAATTGCACGAACTCTGTGGTGATAATAATGGTGATAACAGTGCCTCCTTAAGTAAAACTTCTGAGGTGGCCTAGGAGACCGAGGTGGTGGTGATGCCGGTGGTGGGATGTAGGGATGCTCTGGGTCTATCTGAAATCCTTCCACTGATGGAATTGAGGAATCTCATTGCACCTAAAGAAGTCCATATGGCTCCACAACCTCCCACTTATCTTGTGCAGTCATCAATTCATGGTATGAAGGAGGAGGAGCAGCCCATATGGGCCTAGGTTGACTCCTCTATTCTTGCATATATGAGTTATAGTAATCTATGTATTGTTGGGTAGGTGGTGCAGTGGTATCGGGAGATGTCCAAGTTGGCACAATTCTCTCTCGATTCTCAGATATACCCTCTTCTGCATTCGGATCCCAGCCCATACACCAATCATCAGGTGGACTACCAGCCATTGGAGGTGAATTTGAATTTGGGGCCGATAGATTAAAGTCCCTGATAACGCTCAAACTACACCTCAAATTAACGAGGCGTAAGCGATCGTAGTCAAGTAAAGAACCCAACAAGGTTGGGGTCGAATCCCACAGAGAAT
>QJPP01001692.1:105000-211722 GCA_003996215.1 Jaltomata sinuosa | reverse complement strand
ACCATCCTTTTTGGGAACAAGGATAACCGGTACGGCACACGGGCTTAGGCTTTCTTTGATCAATCCCTTTTCAAGGAGTTCTTCTACTTGCCTTTGTAGTTCCTTGGTCTCTTTCGGATTACACCTATAGGCTGGTCGGTTGGAAATTTGTGACCCCGGCACAAAGTCAATTTGGTGCTCAATTCCCCTCAAGGGTGGTAGTCCCGCGGGCATCTCATCCGGAAATAGTTCATCATAGTCCTGTAAAAGAGAAGAAACAATACTAGGCAAAATGCTAGTATCTTGGTTAGCATGCAATAAAAGATTGGGGTTGACAAGGCACACTAAAAAGCGTTCCTCATCCACACCTTTTAGACAATTGTTTGGCTTGGCTATCATACACATGTTCTTCTTATTTTTAGCCAAGTCACTTCCCTCCTTTGGAACAATGGTGGAACTTTCACCTTCACTCTTCGCTTCTTCCACCCTTATTCTCTCCCGAAGCTCCTTCATAGCCCAATAGTCCTCACTCACTTGGTATGGGGTGAGAGGTGCAAGTACATATTTCTTACCGTCAATCACAAAAGCATACTTGTTGGTCCTTCCATAGTGCACAACATCTCTATCAAATTGCCAAGGCCTCCCCAATAATAAATGACAAGCCAACATGGGTACCACATCACAAATCAACTCCTCATTGTACTTGCCCACACTAAATCGAATACTTGCTTGTTTGAGGACCTTCATCTCTCCACTCTCATTGAGCCATTGTAGCTTGTATGGGTTGGAATGCCTTCTTGTTGGAATATGCATATGCTCCACCAAAGAACTACTCACCACATTAGTGCAACTCCCACTATCAATAATCAAAGAACACACCTTATCTTGGATCTTGCACCTAGCATGAAACAGATTCTCCCTTTGGTCAAGTTCTTCTTTGGCAAGGGCTCCCATAATTCTCTTCACAACACATGAAAGGTTGGTATTTACCTTCAACTCTTCATTATCATTAAGTAGGGGTTGCCCCCTTTCCATGAAGCAAGCAAAATTTACCCTCTCATCCAACCTTTCTTCCTCATCCCCCGAAGCTACTCTCTCCCCTTCACCTTTATCCCCCTCTCCCTCCCTTCTTTCATTATGCTCATCTTCCTCATCGGTTTTATACCCATCAAGAAAAGCAACAATTGTCCTTCTATTAGGACACTCACTAGCAATATGTCCCCTCCCTTGACATCGAAAGCATTGGATGGTAGAGGGTCGAGAAAAGTTGGGTTTTTCAAAGTTACCTCCTTTCTGCTTGTCATTCCCTTTGGCTTTGTAATCAACCTTGACATGAGTGTCTTGACCACTACCCTTAGATGATTCTCGAGGAGTTGGGGTCTTCCACTTATCATTGTTTTTACTCCATAAGGAAGGTGAAAAATTCTTGGCCTTGTATGTATTCTCATCTTTCAAATCCATTTCGACCTTAGAGGCATCATGGAAAGCCGCTTCAAGATTCTCATAGTGTTTAAGTCTCAAAGGCTTCAAGATATCGGGCCTCAAGTTTGCCATGAATCGTATCACCGTATATTGCATATGCTCCTCAAGCTTGGACTTCATTCTCAAGTTCTCAAATTCATCATAGTATTCTTCAACCCTCTTGGTACCTTGCCTAAGCATGTACACCTTCTTGAGAGCTTCTTGGTAGTAATCCGGAGTCAAATACCTATACTCCATTAGACCAACCAACTCTTGCCAAGTGGGCAACTCATAGAGATGACGACTCTCTCGTTCCCTCCTCTTGGATTCCCACCATGTGGAAGCATATCCCTCGAATTGAGTGAGGGCATACTTTGCCTTCAATGATTCCGAGATGTTATTAGTAAGGAAAATCCGTTCACTTTGTAGTTTTCATTCAAGAAATTCATCCGGGTCACTACTTCCCTTGAACTTTGGAAGTGTAACCTTGATCGTGTTCAATCCCCTATCTTGATCATTCCATTCTCCATACCTAGCTCCTCTATTCCCCATCCTATCTCCTCTATTCCCATAGCGTTGACCTCCTATTCCTTGGTCCCACCCTAAGTCCTGAGGCTGGACCCCTTCCCTTGGCCCTTCATAGTCATCTCTACCCCCATGCTCCCAAAACTCATCATTATTGTGAACTTCATTCATGTCGTCATAGAGAGGATTTTGAAATTGGTGGTTTGGGTAGGGTGTTTGTGTGGTGTTTCGTGGAGGTGATATGTAGGAATCATGTAAGGACGCATTTGATGGATTTCGGAGTGGAGTTTGGTATAAAACTTGGTTTGCCACAATAGGACGGTTCTCTTGTGGAGGGCGATAGGGTTGTGGATGTGGATGTGGATGTGGTGTTGGTTGCCTTGGGAAGTTTGGAGGGTTGTTTGTTTGGAAGGTGGGTTGTTGGAAGTTTCGGGTTCGATTTTGTGGAGGGTAACATAGTTGGTGAGCTTGCCCCGGAGTAATGGTGGTGGATTGCACCGATGCTCGCCTTGCCTCCTCATTTTCGACTTGGAGTGTCTTCCCTCTATTCTCATTTTCCACCCGTACCAACCTTTCCTCCATACCTCCTAACTTCCCATTCATTTCCGCCATTTGTTTGGAGAGGTGTGCAAGAACCTCCATGAGGTTCTCCGAGCTCTCCCCAACTGGACTTGCACTGTGGTGGGACATGGCACCTACAAAACTCAACAAGCAAGGTTAGTAGTAAAAGGCTCACGTCCCTCGTATGTAACTCTCAACTCACCTCCTGTGGCGTCGTCTCAAAATTGATAGTGAACTAGCTCCGCTCAATCAACTCAAGGTCACCTATCCTTTGTGGAGGAGTGGATTCTTGTGACTCTTGAAAGAAGGACGACTTGAAAGACTCTAACGGACTTGAATCAAGGAATTAATCAATGAAAAAAAGACAAGAAAAGAAGAAGGAAGAAGCACGAAAGAATTCAGACTCAATAATTAAGTAATAAAAGTAGGAGAAACTACTTGTTGTTGCTTAATTTGGAGAATCAAATAGATGATTTGATGTTTAAAAACTAGTTAACAAGTAATTAAAGATGTTAATTAGATGTTAAATAGTTAAGAAATCAAAGAAAAATGAGTGTAGAAGAAGAAGTTTGAAGTTCCAACACTTAGAAAAAAATTGGGGTCTTAAAAGTTCCAACACTTAGAAAAATTTTGGGGTTCCAAAATTTGAGACCCCTAAAAAAAACTAAGTATGGAACCTGCAGATTTTTGCTCTCTGAAATTGGGCAACACGCGCTGCTGACGTGGCAGTCCACGTGGAATTTTTTTTTATTATTATTTTTTTTTTAAATTCCACTTGTGGACCCAACAAACATCTTCGACCACTTTGACTTGAAAAAAATTGGATCAAATGTACCTTTTGGCTTCTTCTTCTTCAAGATGTTCTTGATGAATATCAAAAACACCTAGAACACCAAGAACACACACTAAACACCAACACCTTTAAATGAGCTCGGAATTGGCTCAAATTTTAGGATTAGCTTCCCCTTAACGTAAGAAACAAACCCCAATGGTTTTTAAGCTCCAATTCCTCCTCAATCAATAGACCCACTTTCAAAGTTTGTAAAGTTTCAAAAGCTCAAAACCCTTTAATGGCAACTTCACTTCTACAACTCCAAATCGCATGAAATTTGAAATCTAGACTCAAAAAACACTAGGGAACAAGAATCTAGTGTCAAAAATAAGAAATCAAACAAGAAAATTTTCGGATTTTTTTTTTTTTTTGGATTTTGAAGATATCAAATTCCCAAGACTTAGATTTGTGGAAACAAACCTAAACCAAGCTCTTGATACCAAATGATAACGGAAATACAACAAACAAGAAGAAACGAAGGAAAAGATATGAGAATTAATAACTAGGAATTGAAATTATGGGCAACAAGGGGCTAAAACCCTCACCTCCCAATTGATTCCAACAACTAGATACTAATTCAACTCAACTAATCAAGGAAACCTAAATGAAATCCACAAGTGGGAGACCTTCGATTAATTAAGTAAAGAAGTTAAACTAACAATCAAGAGAGTCACCCTAATCACTCACTAATTCCTTAAGGGAATTACACTAAGCCTTACACTAGCAACTACAAGTTTAGAGTATCAATCTTCAATATGCAAAAACTAGTCTTCCAAATGAAGAAAAGCTACTACTTATACTAGGGAATAAGAAGACACTAGCTATTACAATTTTGCCCTTAATGAAGTAAGGGCCTTGTTTGGTTGCCTTCTTTTGGGAATTCTTGAATTCCCCCTTCCACCTCACTTAATAGACCACCCACACATTGTATGCTTTCCTTTGGGATTCTTCAAGCTTCTCCAATGCTTCCCTTTTCATGAACATTGCTTGAAGGTCTTGGAGCTCTTTAGCTTGACTACGTGTGAAAGGCCTTGAAGGATAAGTGCCATCCAAGATAGTACCATCCATGCTTTCCAATCTAGTATCAGAACGTATGCAACTTTCTACCAAAAAGCATCCTAGTCCTTATATTCTCTAATGGCTCAATGAAAGCGGTGAAATGAAGGTTTTCAAGCAACTAAGTATTAAATTTTGCATTGGTAAATATAAAGATAAAGTTCTTTGTGATATTGTGCCCATGTTAGCATGTCATATTTTGCTTGGAAAACCTTTGCAATTTGATAGGGATGTTGTACATCAAGGGAGACTAATAAGTATTCATTTGTATTTGGTGGTCAAAAGTTCTCTCTTGCTCCATTAACTCCCTACCAAGTGAATGAAGATTACTGGGTCATGAAGGAACTATGGGAGAAAATGCAAGTGGTTGAGAATGTTAGTGAAGGCTCCACAAGTGTGCAAGAAAAGGGAAGTGACTTGGCTAAAAAGAAGAACAAGATGTGCATGATAGCTAAGCTAAGTAATTGTTTGAAAGGTGTTGATGAGGAACGCTTCCTAGTGTGCCTTATCAACAAGAATCTATTGTTGCATGCTAACCAAGATACTAGCACTTTGCCTAGTATTATTTCATCTCTTTTGCAAGAATATGAGGGTTTATTTCCAGAAAAGATGCCCGATAGATTGCCACCCTTGAGGGGTATTGAGCATCAAATTGATTTTGTGCCCGAATCTTAAATTCCAAACCGTCCGGTATATAGAAGCAATCTAGAGGAAACTAAAGAGTTACAAAGGCAAATTGATGAATTCATTGAAAAGGGACTTGTCAAAGAGAGTTTTAGTCCTTGTGCCATATTGGTTATCCTTTTTCCCAAAAAGGATGGCACTCGGAGGATGTGTATTGATTGTAGAGCCGTCAACAAAATAATGGTGAAGTATTGACATCCTATTCCTAGACTTGATGACATGCTTGATGAGCTTTGTGGCTCATGTGTATTTTTGAAGATTGATCTTCGAAGTGGCTATCACCAAATTTGCATGAACCCGGGGGATGAATGGAAGACGGCCTTCAAAACCAAGTTTGGTTTATATGAGTGGCTAGTTATGCCTTTTGGCTTGACTAATGCAGCACTTTCATGAGGTTGATTAACCATATGTTGAGGCCCTTCATCAACAAGTTTGTAGTCATTTATTTCGATGACATACGTGTATATAGTAGAACTATTAAAGAGCATGTTGGCCATTTGAGACAAGTCTTTGATGTTCTATTGCGTGAGAGGCTCTTTGCAAATCTCAAATAGTGTTCATTTGTATGGAGAAGGTGGTATTATTGGGGTTCATGCTAAGTTCCAATGGTGTAGAGGTGGATGAAGAAAAGGTTGCGTCTATTAGATCTTGGCCAACTCCTACTAATGCAACCAAAGTGAGGAGTTTCTATGGGTTGGCAAGTTTCCATCGACGCTTTGTGAAAGGCTTTAGCACTATTGCTTCCCCTTTAACTGAATTGATCAAAAAGGATACACCCTTTATTTGGGGAGATGTTCAAGAGAAAGCCTTTCAAGAATTAAAGTCTATATTGAGAACTTCTCCTTCGCTATAATTACTCAACTTTGATAAAGTTGTCGAGATCAAATATGATGCTTTGGGTGTTGGTATTGGTGGAGTATTGATGTAAAAAGGCAAGCCTTTGGCCTCCTTTAGTGAAAAACTAAAGAGGGCCTTATTGAACTACTCAATATATGATAAGGAGTTGTATGAACTTGTGCGAGTGTTGGCTCATTGGCAACACTATCTAACAAAGAGTTTGTGATAAGGATAGATCACGAGTCCTTGAAGCATCTAAAAGGGCAATTAAAGTTGAACAAGTGCCATGCTAAGTGGGTGGAGTTCATTGAAACATTTCCTTATGTGATCCACTACAAGCAAGGGAAAGAAAATATGGTTGCCGATGTTTGTCTAGAAGGTTCATATTGGTTAACACCTAGACTTCTAGAATGATGGGCTTTGAAATCTTAAAGGAGTTCTACTCTAAGGACTTCAACTTCAATGAGGTTTGTGATGAAATTGACCAAGGGAAGCATGTGGAACGTTTCCAAATGTTTGATGGATATTTGTTCAAGTATGACAAAGTGTGTGTACCAATGTGATACAATCACAGTTAGCTTGGAGTACATTAGGAGGGGCTTTCATATATGGATGATAGCATGAATCCTAGAGAAAGCCATGAAGCAACAAATACACAAGGCCATGGGCTATCAAGATGCCATTTGGGCTATCAAGATGCCATTTGGGCAATCAAGAAGGGCCTTTGTGGGTTATTTCAAAAATAGTCACTTTTGGACTATTTTTATAATAGGCCATTTGTGTAAAGGCAATAACTATAAATAGTTGGCTTAGCCATTTTCATAATTAGATTATTGATGATTGAATTATCTTGAACAGACTTGATATTTAGTTACTCTAGCTTAGGATAGTGATTGGGTTCAATTCTAATTGTTAGCTTTGATCGAGTGATTAGGGTGGATTCCCGAATTGCTTGTGTTATCTTTTTCACTTGATTGATCATCAAGTTATCATCTTGTGGAATCAACTTGGTTTCTCATGCATTTGATTAAGTTCTCTTCTCCCTTGGTTGATTGTGTATTCAATTAGCCTTTCTTTCTTCTATTCTCATCCCTTTTTCTAATCTATCCCTCTATTTTTAATTTGTGTTGTTTCATTTTGTATTTCTGATATCGATTTTGATCATTTCCAATTGAGATTATTATCTTCTTGGTATCGAAGCTTAGATTTTAAGAGTTGTTCCATCAATTCTTAGGTCTTAGGTTCATAAATTTGATTTTTTTTTTGAAAAATTCGTCCAAAAAAAATCCAGAATTGTTTTGTTTTGATTTGTTATTTCTGACACAAGATCTTGATTCTCTAGTATTTTTTTACTCTAGATCTCAAATTTCGTGCAATTTGAAGGTGTATAATTGAAGTTACCATTGAAGGGTTTTGAGCTTTTGAAACTTTGTGAATTTTGAAAAGTCGGTTTATATTTTTGGCTTGGTTTTGAAGGCTAAAAATTAGTGGAATTTGTTTGTGGCGTTAAAGGAAACACGTGGATGAAAATTTCATTGAATTTGGTGCAAAAATGAAGGAGTTATGAGTATTTGAAGATTAGGGTTTTTCTTATGTTCTTAAGCATGATCTTGTTCTTGAAGAAGAAGGAAACAAAAGGTACATTTGATCCAATTTTCCCAAGTCAAAGTTGGTCAAAGGTGTTTGTGGGTCCACAAGTAGAAATTTTTAAAAAAAATCAAATTTTTTTTAAAAATTAAATTATTAATTTCCACGTGGACTGTCACGTCAACAGTCAACGCCCAGTCAACTGCCACACCAGCACCACATCAGCGCCAGCGCAGCAGCTAGCCACCAGTCAGCTGCCAACTCAGCAGCCACGCGTGCTGCTCAACTTCAAAGAGCAAGTGGTTTCCAACACTTAGAAAATTTTTGGGGTTACAAAATTTGAAGCTTTCTGATCGAGTTTTTAAGTTTCAACTTCAGCCCCCCAAACTCTTATCTAAGGGTCAGATTTGGTCCTTCAAAACTTTTCTTATTGTCAGATTTGATCCTTCAGAACTTTTCTGATTGTCAGATTTGGTCCAGTTCTTCTTCTACACTCATTTTCTTTCATTTCTCTACTAATTAACAACTAATTAAAATCTTTAATTACTTGTTAACTAGTTTTAAAACATCAAATCACTTCTTTGATCCTTCAAATTAAGCAACACAAGTAATTTTTCTACTTCTGTTACTTAGTTTTTTTAGTCCATTTTCTTTCGTGCTTCTTTTCTTCAACTTTTCTTATTTTATTTCATAGTAAATTTTTTGATTCAAGTCCTTTTAGTTTTATATGATGAATGTCTCTTATTGAACACAAATGATAGTTGGTTGTATTTCAAATATGTGCCTCCTTGGCAAGTTGGTGTGGTTGGTGACCCTTGTGCTAACCCTCATGCTATGAGAATATGTTTGTTGTTTGTCTTTCTCATGTTTTTGCAAGGTTCGGATTCGAGGATGAATCCTTGTGAAGAAGGGTAGAATGATACGATCACGGTTAGCTTGGAGAACATTAGGAGGGCTTTCATATATGGATGATAGCGTGGAGCCCAGAGGAATCCATGGAGCAAAAAATACACAAGGTCATGGTCTATCAAGATGCCATTTGGGCAATCAAGAAGGGCCTTTGTGGGTTATTTTAAAAATAGTCACTTTTGGGCTATTTTTGTAATAGACTATTTGTGTAAAGGCAATAACTATAAATAACTAGCCTTAGCCATTTTTATAATTGGATTATTAATGATTGAATTATCTTGAATAGACTTGATATTTAGTAACTCTAGCTTAGGGTAGTGATTGGGTTCGATTCTAATTGTTAGCTTAGATCGAGTGATTAGGGTGGATTCCCTAATTGTTTGTGTTATCTTCTTTGCTTGATTGATCATCGAGTTATCATCTTGTGGAATCAATTTGATTTCTCATACATTTGATTAAGTTCTCTTCTCCCTTAATTGATTGTGTATTCAATTAGACTTTCTTTCTTCTATTCTCATCCCTTTTTCTAATCTATCCCTCTATCATTAATTTTTGTTATTTCTTTTTGTGTTTTCAATATTGATTTCGATCATTTCCGATTGAGATTGTTGTTATCTTAGTATCATAGCTTAGGTTTTAAGAGTTGTTCCAGTAATTCTTAGGTCTTAGGTTCATAAATTTAAAAAAAAATGAAAAATTCGTCCAAAAATTGTTTTGATTTGTTGTTTTTGACACTTGATCTTGATTCTCTAGTATTTTTTGAATCTAGATCTCAAATTTTGTGTAATTTGAAGGTGTATAATTGAAGTTACCATTGAAGGGTTTTGAGCTTTTGAAACTTTGTGAATTTTTAAAAGTGGGTTTATTTTTGGCTTGGTTTTAAAGGCTAAAAATTAGTGGAATTTATTCGTGGCATTGAAGGAAACACGTGGATGAAAATTTCATTGAATTTGGTACAAAAATGAAGGAGTTATGAGTATATGAAGATTGAGGTTTTTCTAATGTTCTTAAGCATCTTCATCTTGTTCCTGAAGAAGAAGGAAACAAAAGGTACATTTGATTCAATTTTTCCAAGTCAAAGTTGGTCAAAGGTGTTTATGGGTCCACAAGTGGAATTTTTTTTAAAATAAATCAAAATTTCAAAAAAATCTTTTATTAATTTCCCCGTGGACTGCCATATCAGCAGTCAACACCCAGTCAGTTGGCACACCAGACTTTGCCTTGTGATGATGACCATGATGGCACCTTTTTGAATGGTGATAGTGTCATTGTTGCGAGTATTCCAACACTAGTTGATCCAATAGATGACCGAATTGACTCTTCTAGTAAGGTTAATTTGTGTCTACCTAGTGTTGACACTTATAGCATTAATGAAGATACATTATCATGTAAAAAGGGTGGTCAAATGCTAGTTGGTTCCAATTGTAGTAATCATGTGCTTGATTCTTTTGAGCTTGAAATGCTACCAATTAGTGATAAATGTTATGTTGATCAACTTATGTGTAATGGTGACCCACTAAATGAGGTTGTTTTTAATGAATGTAAGGAACCTTAATTTATTAATGGCATTGATATAGTTGGTCATGTAGACAGTTATATAAAGTCATTGTACCTAAATGATGAATCCTTGAGTTGTGATTCCATTCCTTATTCTTCTCATGAGGATTTTGAGTTGGAATGTGTTTTTAAGGATAATCCCTTGTTTGAGGTTGACATGACTAATGAAGGTGAAATGTATAGTGGTGTGTCTTGGCATGATGGAATTGTAGCCCCTCTTGAAGGCACACTTTCTGAAGATGGAATTCTCTTCTTAGAAGATGATAGTACATCTATTGGAGGGTTAGTCATCAAATGGAAGGGGGTGTATGTTCTCCAATGAGCCATTCATTCTTGTGTGACCTCATTCTTGATCAAGGCCTTAATGCTTGTGGATCAAAGGGTGATTCTATATGTGGGCACACCTTGGATGAAGTTTATTTAAGTAGCTCCTTTCCTTACTACTTATTTAAATATGATGAACCTTTGCTAAAATGTGGTCTCATGCTTATGAATCCCAAGACAAATGTGTCATTTCCTATTTTGAGAGTTTTCTATATACTTGTGGGTGCTAAGTTGCTTTCTTGTTTTTGGGAAGTTCATGATCTTAGCACTTTCCTCTACTACCTTTCTGCTTACGATGATACCCATAATGGTATGGGATTTGTTTTCTATGGACGTAGAGATATATGGGTCTTTTACTTCTTTGACCCGAATGAACTCTTGTGGGTGGTTGCACTACTCTTGGTGTGGTCTTATTGTGAGATGAAGAAACAATTGTGTCTTGAGGTAACATTACCTATTGGAGGTTTTGAGGTTAGTAAGACCCTTTTGATTTCCTTGTCTCATGATAATGCTTATAGACAAATCCTTTGTATCTTATATGATGAATGGCTCTTATTAAACATAAAGGATAGTTGGTTGTATTTCAAATATGTGCCTCCTTGGAAAGTTTGTATGGTTGATGACCCTTGTGCTAACCCTCATGCTATGAGAATATGTTTGTTGTTTGTCTTTCTCTTGTTGCAAGGTTTGGATTTTTGGATGAATCCTTGTGAAGAAGGATAGGATAATACGATCACGGTTAGCTTGGAGAACATTAGGAGGGGCTTCCATATATGGATGATATCGTGGAACCCAGAGAAAGCCATGGAGCAATAAATACACAAGTCCATGGGTTATCAAGATGCCATTTGGGCAATCAAGAAGGACCTTTGTGGGTTATTTCAAAAATAGTCACTTTTGAGCTATTTTTATAATAGGCTATTTAAGTAAAGGCAATAACTATAAATAGTTGCCTTAGCCATTTTGATAATTAGATTATTGATGATTGAATTGTCTTGAATAGACTTGATATTTAGTTACTAAGCTAGTGATTGGGTTCAATTCCAATTGTTAGCTTAGATCGAGTGATTAGGGTGGATTCCCGAATTACTTGTGTTATCTTTTTCGCTTGATTGATTATCGAGTTATCATCTGGGGGAGTCAATTTGGTTTCTCGTGTATTTGATTAAGTTCTCTTCTCCCTTAATTGATTGTGTATTCAATTAGACTTTCTTTCTTCTATTCTCATCCCTTTTTCTAATCTATCCCTCTATCATTAATTTGTGTTTTTTTTTGTGTTTTCAATATCGATTTCGATCATTTCCAATTGAGATTGTTGTTATCTTAGTATCATAGCTTAGGTTTTAAGAGTTGTTCCAGTAATTCTTAGGTCTTAGGTTCATAAATTTAATTTTTTTTGAAAAAATCATCCAAAAAAAATTCGGAAAAGTTTTTTGTTTTGATTTGTTATTTTCGATACTAGATCTTGATTCTCTAGTATTTTTTGAGTCTAGATCTCTAATTTCGTGAAATTTGAAGGTGTAGAATTGAAGTTACCATTGAAGGGTTTTGAGCGTGTGTTTATTTTTGGCTTGGTTTTGAAGGCTAAAAATTAGTGAAATTTTTTTGTGGCGTTGAAGGAAACACGTGAATGAAAATTTCATTGAATTTGGTACAAAAATGAAGGAGTTATGAGAATTTGAAGATTGGGGTTTTTCTTATGTTCTTAAGCATCTTCATCTTGTTCTTGAAGTAGAAGGAAAAAAAAGGTACATTTGATCCAGTTTTCCCAAGGCAAAGTTTGTCAAAGGTGTTTGTAGGTCCATAAGTGGAAATTTAAAAAAAATTAAAATTTCAATTTTTTTTATTAATGTCTACATGAACTGCCATGTCAGCAGTTAATGCCCAGTCAGTTGCCAGCCCAGCACCACATCAGCACCAGCGCAGTAGCCAGCCACCAGTCAGCTTCCAACTCAGCATCCACGCATGCTGCTCAATTTCAAAGAGCTAGTGGTTTCTTGTTAATTACTTGTTAACTAGTTTTAAAACATCAAATCACTTTTTTGATTCTTCAAATTAAGCAACACAAGTAACTTTTCTACTTTTGTTATTTAGTTTTTTTTGAGTCCATTTTCTTTCGTGCTTCTTTTCTTCAACTTTTCTTATTTTGTTTCATAGTTAATTTCTTGATTCAAGTCCTTTTAGTTTTATTTGAGTCGTCCTTCTTTCAAGAGTCACAAGGATCCATTTCTCCACAAGGATAGATAACCTTGAATTAATTGAGTGAAGCTCTAGTAGCACTATTAATTTGGGAAAGAAGCCATAGAAGGTGAGTTGAAAGTTCACATAAAGAGTGGAGTGAGGATTTTATTATTTACTTGGTTGCTAGTTTTGTAGGTACAAAAAGAAGCTATAAGGAAGTATATCATCTATATCTTCGGATCCTTATGATAATGAAATGGGATACTATGCTTGTAGCAATAGAGGCTATGAATATAATGATAATGGGGATTGTGAAAGCTATGATAATAGCCATGATCTTAAGCCTTATAGTAATGAGAACTACTACTTCAGAGATGGATGTGAAATGAATAGGGATTATGGATCTTATGATGAACATGAAGGAGTAGAAGTATCTTATGATGAAGATGGTGGGGTTGAAGAACCTTGTGATGATTCCTATGATGACGATGGAGAATAAGAAGAATCTCATCCTACCTACTATCAGGATGAAGATGACTTGAGGTATAGTTCTTCCTCCTACCTACTTTATGAGTCCACCCATAAAGTTAGAAAATATAATGCTTTTTCTTGTGGTACTTATTCTAGTCAAAGTGGTATGTGTGGGTATGTTAGTACAAGTTAAAGTCATCTAATGAGTAAGTGAAAATATGCATTTCCTACTTGTAGAACTACCATGTCTCATGCTTCTTATCCTAATTCCAATGTGTCTTGTTCTCAGTATACAAAAGGTATTGGAGGTAGGATGGAAGGATCATTATGCCATAAAAGTAGAGTGAAATCAAATGAGCCCTTTCTTGTGAGGGATCTTAAACCTCTAAGCACTAAAGAATTATGGAATTCCATTCAAAGAGAAGTTGACAAGATCATTGGATGGGTTGCCAATCTTAAGCCCGAGGAGTTACAAAAGATGCTGAATAAAGCCACTCCTCGTGAAAATGAACCTAAGGAGTTGTCGTTGGGAGCAAGGCAAGCTACTCCTTGCGATGATGGCACTAAGGAGTTAAATATGGAAATCAAAACATCCACACCTTGTGCACCAAAGTGGAAGCTTGAAGTGAAGGGATCATCTAACCCTTCACAAGGGATCCTTGCACATATCCAAACTCTAATAAAATTGAGAGACAAAAGATTGAGAGGAGTAAGGGTGTGAAAAGTAGAGGTTGTGTGGAGTGATGTGAGGGGGTTGTCACAACCTTATACTAACTTTTGTAACCTCTCTTCTTTTTCTAGTTGTCTTAATTCTTATGCAGGTATTGTTGGAAGCAAACCTATTATGGGACCTCAAAATGTGGAACACCATGAGGTGGTTGAAAGCTTTCAAAGGAAGCAATTATTCTTAAATGTTTATAACCAACGTGAAGGCAATTCTTCGTATGAACGACAAGGTAACAAAGCTAACTCTTGCACTTTATTAAAATTGGAAGATCATTGCGTGGCTAGTAGCCAATTGAATGTAAGTGATAGCTTGGATTTATGTAAGCTTAAAGAGCCTTTGCCTTGTGATAACCATGATGGCACCTTTTTGCATGGTGATATTGTCATTGTTGCGAGTGTTCCAACACTAGTTGATCCTATAGATGACCAAATTGACCCTTCTAGTAAGGTTAATTTGTGTCCACCTAGTGTTGACACTTATAGCATAAATGAAGATACATTATCATGTAAAAGGGGTGGTCAAATGCTAGTTGGTTCCAATTGTAGTAATCATGTGCTTGATTCTTTTGAACTTGAAATGCTACCAACTAGTGATAAATATTGTGTTGATCAACTTATGTGTAACCCACTAAATGAGGATTTTTTTGATGAACGTAAGAAACCTCAATTTATTGATGGCATTTATATAGTTGGTCATGTAGATATTCATATGAAGTTATTGCACCTAAATGATGAATCCTTGAATTGTGATTCCATTCCTTATTCTTCTCATGAGGATTTTGAGGTGGAATGTATTTTTAAGGATAATCCCTTGTTTGAGGTTGACATGACTAATGAAGGTGAAATGTATAGTTGTGTGTCTTGGCATGATGGATGTGTAGCCCCTCTAGAAGGCTACCAAGTGATTGAGAATCCACTATGGTATGATGGCACACTTTTCGAAGATGGAATTCTCTTCTTAGAAGATGATAGTACGTCTATTGGAGGGGTTAGTGGTAGAATGGAAGAGGGTGTATGAACTCAAATGATCCCTTTATTTTTGTGTGACCCCATTCTTGATCAAGGCCTTAATGCTTATGGATCAAAGGGTGATTCTATATGTGAGCACACCTTGGATTAAGTTCATTTAAGTAGCATCTTTCTTTACTACTTATTTACATATGACGACCCTTTGCTAAAATGTGGTCTCATGCTTGTGAATCCCAAGACAAATGTGTCATTGCCTATTTTGAGAGTTTTCTATATACTTGTGGGTGCTAAGTTACTTTCTTGTTTTTGGGAGGTTTATGATCTTAGCACTTTCCTCTACTACCTTTTTGCTTATGATGATACCCAAAATTGTATGGGATTTGTTTTCTATGGAGGTAGAGATATGTGGTTCTTTTACTTCTTTGACCCGAATGAACCCTTGTGGGTGATTGCACCACTCTTGGTATGGTCATATTGTGAGATGAAGAAATAATTGTGTCTTGAGGTAACATTACCTATTGGAGGTTTTGAGGTCAATACGACCCTTTTGATTTCCTTGTCTCATGATAATGCTTATAGACAAATCCTTTGTATCTTATATGATGAATGTCTCTAATTGAACACAAATGATAGTTGGTTATATTTCAAATATGTGCCTCCTTGGCAAGTTGGTATGGTTGATGACCCTTGTGCTAACCCTCATGCTATGAGAATATGTTTGTTGTTTGTCTTTCTCATGTTTTTGCAAGGTTCGGATTCGAGGATGAATCCTTGTGAAGAAGGGTAGGATGATACGATCACGGTTAGCTTGGAGAACATTAGGAGGGGCTTTCATATATGGATGATAGCATGGAGCCCAGAGGAATCCATGGAGCAACAAATACACAAGGTCATGGGCTATCAAGATGCCATTTGGGCAATCAAGAAGGTCCTTTGTGGGTTATTTTAAAAATAGTCACTTTTGGGCTATTTTTGTAATAGACTATTTTTGTAAAGGCAATAACTATAAATAACTAGCCTTAGCCATTTTTATAATTAGATTATTAATGATTGAATTATCTTGAATAGACTTGATATTTAGTTACTCTAGCTTAGGGTAGTGATTGGGTTCGATTCTAATTGTTAGCTTAGATCGAGTGATTAGGGTGGATTCCCTAATTGTTTGTGTTATCTTCATTGCTTGATTGATCATCGAGTTATCATCTTGTGGAAACAATTTAATTTCTCATACATTTGATTAAGTTCTCTTCTCCCTTAATTGATTGTGTATTCAATTAGACTTTCTTTCTTCTATTCTCATCCCTTTTTCTAATCTATCCCTCTATCATTAATTTGTGTTGTTTCTTTTTGTGTTTTCAATATCGATTTTGATCATTTCCGATTGAGATTATTGTTATCTTAGTATCATAGCTTAGGTTTTAAGAGTTGTTCCAGTAATTTTTAGGTCTTAGGTTCATAAATTTGAAAAAAAAATGAAAAATTCGTCCAAAAATTGTTTTGATTTGTTGTTTTTGACACTTGATCTTGATTCTCTAGTGTTTTTTGAATCTAGATCTCAAATTTTGTGTAATTTGAAGGTGTATAATTGAAGTTACCATTGAAGAATTTTGAACTTTTGAAACTTTGTGAATTTTTAAAAGTGTGTTTATTTTTGGCTTGGTTTTAAAGGCTAAAAATTAGTAGAATTTGTTCGTGGCATTGAAGGAAACACGTGGATGAAAATTTCATTGAATTTGGTGCAAAAATGAAGGAGTTATGAGTATATGAAGATTGAGGTTTTTCTAATGTTCTTAAGCATCTTCATCTTGTTCCTGAAGAAGAAGGAAACAAAAGGTACATTTGATCCAATTTTTCCAAGTTAAAGTTGGTCAAAGGTGTTTATGGGTCCACAAGTGGATTTTTTTTTAAATAAATCAAAATTTCAAAAAATTCTTTTATTAATTTCCCCGTGGACTGCCATGTCAGCAGTCAACACCCAGTCAGTTGCCACACCAGTGCCACATCAGCACCAGCGCATCAGCCAACCACCAGTCAGCTAACTTAGCAGCCACACGTGCTGCTTAACTTCAAAGAGCAAGTGGTTTCCAACACTTAGAAAAATTTTGGGGTTCTAAAATTTGAAGCTTTCTAGTTAAGTTTGTAATTGTCAACTTCAGCCCCCCAAACTCTTCTCTAAGGGTTAGATTTGGCCCTTCAGAACTTTTCTGGTTGTCAGATTTGGTCATTCAGAACTTTTCTGATTGTCAGATTTGGTCCATTTCTTCTTCTACACTCATTTTTCTTTCATTTCTCTACTAATTAACAACTAATTAAAATCTTTAATTACTTGTTAACTAGTTTTAAAATACCAAATCACTTCTTTGATTCTTCAAATTAAGCAACACTAGTAACTTTTCTACTTTTGTTACTTAGTTTTTTTTGAGTCTATTTTCTTTCGTGCTTCGTTTCTTCAACATTTCTTATTGTATTTCATAGTTAATTTCTTGATTCAAGTCCTTTTAGTTTTATTTGAGTCATCCTTCTTTCAAGAGTCATAAGGATCAATTCCTCCACAAGGATAGATAACCTTGAATTGATTGAGCGAAGCTAGTAGCACTATCAATTTGGGAAAGAAGCCATAGAAGGTGAGTTGAAAGTTTACATAAAGAGTGGCGTGAGGATTTTATTATTAACTTATTTACTAGTTTTGTAGGTACAAAAGAAGCTATAAGGAAGTATGTCATCTATAGCTTCGGATTCTTATAATGATGAAATGGGAGATTATGCTTGTAGCAATAGAGTCTATGAGTATGATAATGATGGGGATTGTGGAAGCAATGATAATAGCCATGATCTTGAGCCGTATAGTGATGAGAACTACTACTTCAGAGATGGATGTGAAATGAATGGGGCTTATGGCTCTTATGATGAACATGAAGGAGTAGAAGTATTTTATGATGAAGATGATGCAGTTGAAGAACCTTGTAATGATTCCTATGATTACGATGGAGAATATGAAGAATCTCATCCTACCTACTATGAGGATAAAGATGAATTAAGGTATAGTTTTTCCTCCTACCTACTTTATGAGTCTTGTGATAAGAACACCCATGAAGTTAGAGAATATTATGCTTTTTCTTGTGGTACTTATCCTAGTCGAAGTGGTGTGTGTGGGTATGTTTGTGCAAGTGAAAGCCGTCTAATGAGTAAGAGAAAATGTGCATTTCCTACTTGTAGAACTACCATGTCTCATGCTTCTTATCCTAATTCCAATGTGTCTTGTTCTCAATATAGAAATGGTATTGGAGGTAGGATGGAAGGATCACTATGCCATAAAAGTAGAGTGAAATCAATTGAGCCCTTTCCAATGAGGGATCTTGAACCTCTAAGCACTAAAGAATTATGGAATTCCATTCAAAGAGAAGTTGACAAGATCATTGGATGGGTTGCCAATCTTAAGCCCGAGGAGTTATAAAAGATGTTGAATAAAGCCACTCCTCGTGAAGATAAACCTAAGGAGTTGTCATTGGGAGCAAGGCAAGCTACTCCTTGTGATGATGGCACTAAGGAGTTAAACATGGAAGTCAAAACATCCATGCCTTATGCACCAAAGTGGAAGCTTAAAGTGAAGGGATCATCTAACCCTTCACAAGGGATCCTTGGCACTTATCCGAACTCTAATAAAATTAAGAGACAAAATATGGATAGGAGAAAGCGCGTGATATGTGACAACTCTAGAGTGGAAAAAGGAGAGGTTGATTGGAGTGATATGATGGGCTTGTCACAACCTTATACTAACTTTTGTAACCTCTCTTCTTTTTCTAGTTGTCTTAATTTTTATGTAGGTATTCTTGGAAGCAAACCTATTGTGGGGCCTTAAAATGTTGAACATCATGAGGTGGTTGAAAGCTTTCAAAGGAAGAAATTGTGCTTAAATGTTTATAACCAAGGTGAAGGCAATTCTTCCTATGAACTATAAGGTAACAAAGCTAACTCTTGCACTTTATTGAAATTGGAAGATTATTGTGTGGCTAGTAGCCAATTGAGTGTAAGTGATAGCTTGGATATATGTAAGCTTAATGAGCCATTGCCTTGTGATGACCATGATGACACATTGTTGCATGAAGATAGTGTTATTGTTGTGAGTGTTCTAACACTAGTTGATCCTATAGATGATCGAATTAACTCTTCTAGTAAGGTTAATTTGTGCTCACCTAGTGTTGACACTTATAGCTTAAATTAAGATACATTATCGTGTAAAAGGGGTGGTCAAATGCTAGTTGGTTCCATTTGTAGTAATCATGTGCTTGATTCTTTTGATCTTGAAATGCTACCAACTAGTGATAAATATTGTGTTTATCAACTTATGTGCAATGGTGACCCACTAAATAAGGCTTTTTGTGATGAACGTAAGGAACCTCAATTAATTGATGGCATTGATATAGTTGGTCATGTAGATAGTCATATAAAATCATTGCACCTAAATGATGAATCCTTGAATTGTGATTCCATTCCTTATTCTTCTCATGAGGATTTTGAGGTAGAATGTGTTTTTAAGGATAATCCCTTATTTGAGGTTGACATGACTAATGAAGGTGAAATGTATAGTGGTGTGTTTTGGCATAATGGAAGTATAGCCCCTCTTGAAGGCTACCAAGTGTTTGAGAATCCACTATGGTATGATGGCACACTTTGCGAAGATGGAATGCTCTTCTTAGAAGATTATAGTACGTCTATTGGAGGGGTTAGTGGTCAAATAGAAGGGGGTGTATGTTCTCCAATGATCCCTTCATTCTTGTGTGACCCCATTCTTGATCAAGGACTTAATGCTTGTGGATCAAAGGGTGATTCTATATGTGGAATGAAGTTTATTTAAGTAGCACCTTTTTTTACTACGCTAAAATGTGGTTTCATGCTTGTGAATCACAAGACAAATGTGTCATTGCCTATTTTGAGTTTTCTATATACTTGTGGGTGCTAAGTTACTTTCTTGTTTTTGGGAGGTTCATTGATAACGGACAAAGAGGGAAGAACAAGAAGGAAAGAAAACAAAAGAAGGATATGTGAGTTAATATTCAAACTCTTGAATTTATGGGCAACAAGGGACTTGATACCCTCACCTCCCAATTGAATTCAATAATTCAAACACAAACCCTAGTTTGATAAAAATCAAAGGAACTCAAGAAACCACAAATGAGCAACCTTCGATTAACCAAACCAAGAAGTTCACCAACAATTCCAAGATCCACACTACTAAAATTACCAACTAATCTAGGCTTCACCTAGAAACTACAAGCTAAATACCTAGAAACTACAAGCTTCAAAGCTCAATATTCAATATTCATCAAAACTAGTTTTCAAAATAAAGAAAAGCTACTACTTATACTAAGGAAATAAGAAGTCATTGACTTTTTACAATATTGCCCTTAATGAAGCAAGGGCCTTGTTTGGTGTTCTTCTTTATTGATTCTTGAATTTAAGGCCTAGCCACTTGCACAAATGACCTCTTTTCTTCATCCACATCACTCCCACGGACTCATAAGCTTCCCTTTGCATGAACATCGTATGTGTTATTTATGCCATCCATGCTCGTGTCAACCATGCTATCCATGCTAGTATCATCCTCTCCTTCTTGAAAATGATTCGTCCTCGAATCCAAATCTTAAAACACATGAGAAGGACAACAACCAAAACATCCTCAAAGCATGAGGGTTAGTACAAGGGTTAGCAATAATATCATCATGCCAAAGAGGCACAAATTTGAGGTACAACCAAATATCCTTTGCTTCCTATAAAAGCAAGTCATCTTACAAGGTGCAAAGGTTTTGGTTATGATAAACATCAAGAGACATGGCAAATACAAAGGTCTTCGTGGCATCAAGAATTTCAAAAGATGGTATCATATTTAATATTGGAGCAATAAGAGACAATTGTTTCATTGTCTCGCAAGAAGGCCACACCCAAAGTGGTGATATAACCCATAAGGGTTCATTGGGGTGAAAGAAGTAAAAGACCCACATATCATGGTCACAAAGATAATTGGACAAATTAAAGGAACCCCTACCTCTATAGAAAACAAATTTAATACAAACATAGACATCATCATATGCAAAGAGGTAGTAAAGAAAGGTGTCAAGATTGTCAATCCTCCTCAATGTGCCCTCACATGCAAGATCACAATTTGGTTCATGAATCTTATCAAGAACATCAACACATGTTGGGACACATGAAGAAGACAAGATACTTTGTAGGAAAAAGTCACCTTCCTTCCTCAAGTTGCTATCCCCAATTTGACCCACACCACCATTAAGACCAAAGAGATTAGAATTCGAGCCATCGCATGAATTAACTAACTCATCTTCATATTTAACAAACAAAGGTGGGGTGTCATACAAAGGATCACAATTATCATTAATTTCATAAGGATAATCACTAGTTGGGTTTTTCAAACCATCAAACAAATCAATGTTAGCTTTATCCCAAGGATCATCCCTTTTGAAAAGTGATAGGCTAATGTCTTCAAGTGGGTAGATAGTACAATCTTCACCCACATCTTGCTTGACATCTTGACCAAGCTTTACCTCACAAGTAAGAGGTACACAGTCCCTCAAGAAGGAAGTTCCTTCCTCAGGAAAGGTGTCATCATCCCATAGTGGATTACCAAATAACTTGTAGCCTCCAAGAGTAGCTACACTTTCAACATTATAAGATCTACCACTATGCACACTTTTAATAGTCATGTCATCATCAAATAAGATATTATCCTTAACAACATATTCCATGACATGAGTTCTTTGAGAGGCACAAGTAATGGAATCACTAATCAAGGAATCATTATCTAAAAGCAAGGAACCTACATGACTATTCACATGATCAGCTATATCAACATCATCACTAAATTGAGGTTCATTTAGCACATCACAAAATTCTTCATTTAATGGACAAGTATCACAAGAAAGTTGATCACCACAATTTGCAACACACAAGAAAGAGCTATTAAGCTCACCACATGGTAAAGGCTCATTAAGATCATACAAAGATAAACTATCACTCCCACTCAATTGGCTATTAGCCACACAATGATCCATCAAGTTTAATAAAGTGCAAGAGTTAGCTTTGTTACCTTGTAGCTCATAGGAAGAATTTCCTTCACCTTGGTTATCAACATTTAAGTACAATTGCTCTCTTCGGAAGCTTTCAACCACCTTATGATGCTCCACATTTTGAGGTTCCACAATAGGTTCGCTTTCAAGAATACCTGCACAAGTATCAAGACAACTAGAGAAACAAGAAATGTTACATGAGTTAAGATAAGGTTGTGACAACCCTCTCACATCACTCCACACAACCTCTCTTTTTTTCACTCTAGAGTTGTCACTTATCATACCCTTACTCCTCTCAATCTTTTGTCTCTCAATTTTATTGGAGTTAGGACAAGTGTCAAGTATCCCTTGCGAAGGGTTAGATGATCCCTTCACTTCAAGCTTCCATTTTGGTGCATAAGAAGTGGATATGTTTTCTTCTCTAGGAAATATTAGTGGAAAGAGAAGTTCCCCTTTGTGATCCATGATATACTTGTACCAATCTTGTGCATGTGGAATCCTATGACTTTGGAACCAATGATTTTCCAAACATATGTGACAAGTATCCATGGGAGCTATATCACACCAAACCTCCTCTTGATATTTCTCAAATGAAATAGGTACTTGCACCCTTTTATTAACATGATACCCTTTTTGAGTAACAAAGGAGTCTCGCTTCGGCCAAAAAGGTATCCCAAACAATTCAACCAAGTGAGGGGTTATAAAGTTAGAAACACTATGATCATCAAGGACAAGATCAAACCCCGTAGTACGATAAACATTTACTTTTGTTTCAAGACTTCGCCTCTCCGGGTCTTGCCTATCTTGAAACATCAACTTGTCTCTACTTCCTCTAATACCATTTTTATATCGTGTACAAGACACATTGGTATTAGGATAAGAATCGCACATTATCATATTTCGAGAAGTAGGAAATGTACCTCTTCTATAGCCCATACGATATCTTTGAATTGGTACCAACCATACATCAATACCTTCTCTTTTAGGATAGAAAGTCACACAAGATGAGGAAGGACATTCAACCTCATAACTTCCATTTTCATCAAGATTTCCCTCAAAGGATTCACAAGACATACGGAAGGAAGCATTGTACCGCACATCGCCTTCATACTCATGGTGTGGAAAATGAGAACTTTCATAACCTTCTTCTCCACTATAATATTCTCCACAAGGTTCCTCTACCCCTTCAACATCATCACAAGAGCTATAAGCTTCATTCATCACATATTCATCTCCGGAGTAGTAGTTCTCTCCATCATAATGTTCATGAACACATGATCCTTCATATCCCTCATTGGCTCCATCATAGCCTTCATAGGCCTCAAAATTAGAATCATAGCCTCCATCGCTACAAATAGAGCTTTCCATGTCATCATCACAAGTATCCGAAGCTATGGATGGCATGCTACCTTATATCTCCTTTTGTACCTACAAAACTCAACAAACAATATTAGTAGAAAAAACCTCACATCACTCGTATGCAAACTCTCAACTCACCTCTTAAAATGTCGTCTCAAAATTGGTAGTGAACTAGCTTTGCTTGATCAATTCAAGATCACCTATCCTTTGTAGTGGAGTGGATTTTTGTGACTTATTTGTTTGTCTCTTTATTTAATTGAGGAATTATTGTTTGTTAATTAGGTTCGATTGGGAGGTGAGGGTATAAAGTTCCTTGTTGCCCATAAACTTGATTAATTAGCTTTAATTCATATATCTTTTGCTTATTTAATTTCTGCATTTGGATTTCAATTAGTCTCCCTAATCGAGATCTTATCAATTTAGAGTAATTCTGCCTTGTTGATTCAAGCTGGTTTATCATTTGGTTATTGTAATCAATTGAGAGGTGAGGGTATAAAGTCCCTTATTGCCCATAATTGTAATTTCTTAGTGTTAATCCTCATATGTTTTGCTTATTTCAATTCCGCATTTGATTTTGATTAGTCTCTCTAATTGAGATCTTATCATTTGGTATCAGAGCTTAGGCTAAAGGATTGTTCTCGCAATTCTTAATCTTAGGTTCATAAATCTGAAAATTTCAAAAATAAATTGGTTGAAAAATGTTTTTGAGAAGATCTGCAAAAAAAATATTTTGATTTTGTATTTTGTTTGAGTTTCTAATACTAGAATCATGTTCTCTAGTATTCATTGAGTCTACATCTGAGATTTGAGCTTGTTTGGAGAAGATTTAAAGATTTTACCATTGTTGGGTGAAGAAAAGCTTGAAGGTCCAATAAGTGGGTTTAAAATCTGAGTGAAATTGGAGACTCAAAGGTTTTGGGGTTTGTTCTCCCTATCATAAGGAGTTCAAATCTCAAATTTGGTGTGAATCGGAGTTGAAATCCATTGGGTGAAAAATTTGAATGTTCTTCATGTTCATGGTGTTCTTCATACCTTGAAGAAGAAGGGTTTCAAATTTGGGTTCGATTGGGTTTTAATTGGTGCTAAAATACATTGGGCTTTGTTCTCCTAGCCAAGAGGAGTTCAAATATTAAATTTGAAGAAAATCCGAGTTCAAAATCTTAAGATTCAAATTTTGGGTTGTTCTTCATGTTCTTGGTGTTCATGGTGTCTTGAAGAAGAAAAAGGTTAAAAAAGGTGTTTTGATCTAAAGATGAAAGAAAAGAAGAGAGTACTTGTGTTAGTAGAAAAGGAACTTATCAAAACGGGCAAGTACTAGGAGAAAAGGTACCAGAAAAATTTAAAAAAAAACTGAAAAATCGGAAGCTTCAGGTGTTCTATTTTGGGCTGTGCGACGCGACGTGCATTCACTTTTATTTCAAGACTTCGCCTCACCGGTTCTTGCTTATCTTGAAACATCAACTTGTCTCTACTTCCTCTAATACCATTTCTATATCGTGTACAAGACACATTGGTATTAGGATAAGAATCGCACATTATCATATTTTGAGAAGTAGGAAATGTACCTCTTCTATAGCCCATACGATATCTTTGAATTGGTACCAACCATACATCAATACCTTCTCTTTTAGGATAGAAAGTCGCACAAGATGAGGAAGGACATTCAACCTCACAACTTTCATTTTCATCAAGATTTCCCTCAAAGGATTCACAAGACATACGGAAGGAAGCATTGTACCACACATCGCCTTCATACTCATGGTGTGGAAAATGAGAACTTTCATAACCTTTTTCTCCTCTATAATATTCTCCACAAGGTTCCTCTACCCCTTCAACATCATCATAAGAGCTATAAGCTCCATTCATCACATATTCATCTCTCGAGTAGTAGTTCTCTCCATCATAATGTTCATGAACACATAATCTGTCATATCCCTCATTGGCTCCATCATAGCCTTCATAGGCCTCAACATTAGAATCATAGCCTCCATCGCTACAAATAGAGCTTTCCATGTCATCATCACAAGTATCCGAAGCTATGGATGACATGCTACCTTATATCTCCTTTTGTACCTACAAAACTCAACAAACAATATTAGTAGAAAAAGCCTCACACCACTCGTATGCAAACTCTCAACTCACCTCCTAAAATGTCATCTCAAAATTGGTAGTGAACTAGCTTTGCTTGATCAATTTAAGATCACCTATCCTTTGTAGTGGAGTAGATTTTGGTGACTCTTGAAAGACGGACGACTCGATTGAAGGTAAAAGGACTTGAATCAAGAAATTTATCAACGAATTAAGATGAGAAAAGTTGAAGAAAAAAAGAACGAAAGAACAAATGAACTAAAAAAAACTAAGTAACAAAAGTAGAAAAGTTACTTGTGTTACTTAATTTGAAGAATCAAAGAGATGATTTGATGATTAAAACTAGTTAACATGTAATTAAAGATGTTAATTAGTAGATAAATAGAAGAAAAATCAGTGTAGAAGAAGAAATTTGAAGTTTAGAGCATTCTGTCCAAGTTTGCAAGTGTGCATTTCAGCCCCCAAAACTTTTTCCAAGGGGCAGATTTGGTCCTTTGGAATTTTTTATTTTTTTTTAAATTCCACTTGTGGACCCAACAAACATCTTTGACCACTTTGACTTGAAAAAGTTGGATCAAATGTACCTTTTGTCTTCTTCTTCTTCAAGATGTTCTTGATGAATATCAAAAACACCTAGAACACCAAGAACACACACTAAACACCAACACCTTCAAATCAACTCGGAATTGGCTCAAACTTTAGGATTAGCTTCCCCTCGACTTAGGGAACAAACCCCAATAGTTTTTAAGCTTCAATTTCTCCCCAATCCAAAGACCCACTTTTCAAGTTTGCAAGTTTTCAAAGCCTCAAAGTCCTTCAATGGCTACTTCATTTTTACAACTCCAAATTGAATATAATTTGAAATCTAGACTCAAAAAACACTAGGGAACAAGAATCTAGTGTCAAAAACAAGAAATCAAACAAGAAAAAAATTCGGTTTTTTTTTTCTTTGGACGATTTTTTTTTTGATTTTGAAGATATCAAATTTCCAAGACTTAGATTTGTGGAAACAAACCTAAACCGAGCTCTGATACCAAATGATAACGGACAAAGAGAGAAGAACAAGAAGGAAAGAAAACAAAAGAAGGATATGTGAGTTAATATTCAAACTCTTGAATTTATGGGCAACAAGGAACTTGATACCCTCACCTCCCAATTGAATTCAATAATTCAAACACAAACTCTAGTTTGAGAAAAATCAAAGGAACTCAAGAAACCACAAATGAGCAACCTTCGATTAACCAAACCAAGAAGTTCACCAACAATTCCAAGATCCACACTACTAAAATTACCAACTAATGTTAGGCTTCACCTAGAAACTACAAGCTAAATACCTAGAAACTACAAGCTTCAAAGCTCAATATTCAATATTCATCAAAAACTAGTCTTCAAAATAAAGAAAAGCTACTACTTATACTAAGGAAATAAGAAGACATTGACTTTTTACAATATTATCCTTAATGAAGCAAGGGCCTTGTTTGGTTGTCTTCTTTATGGATTCTTGAATTTAAAGCCTAGCCACTTGCACAAATGGCCTCTTTTTTTCATCCACATCACTCCCACGGACTCATAAGCTTCTCTTTGCATGAACATCGTATGTGTTATCTATGCCATCCATGCTCGTGTCAACTATGCTATCTATGCTAGTATCAATCATCAAATAAGATATTATCCTTAACAACATATTCCATCACATGAGTTCTTGGAGAGACACAAGCAATGGAATCACTAATAAGGAATCATTATCTAGAAGCAAGGAACCTACATGACTATTTACATGATCAACTACATCAACACCAGCACTAAATTGAGGTTCATTTAGCACATCACAAAATTCCTCATTTAATGGACAAGTATCACAAGCAAGTTGATCACCACAATTTGCAACACACAAGAAAGAGCTACTAAGCTCACCATATGGTTCTTGCCTATCTTGAAATATCAACTTGTCTCTACTTCCTCTAACATCATTTCTATATCGTGCACAAGACACATTGGTATTAGGATAAGAATCGCACATTATCATATTCCGAGAAGTAGGAAATGTACCTCTTCTATAGCCCATATGATGTCTTCGAATTGGTACCAACCATACATCAATACCTTCTCTTTTAGGATAGGAAGTTGTACAAGATGAGGAAGGACATTCAACCTCACAACCTCCATTTTCATCAAGATTTCTCTCAAAGGATTCACAAGACATACGGAAGGAAGCATTGTACTACACATCACCTTCATACTCATAGTGTGGAGAATGAGAACTTTCAGAACCTTCTTCTCCACTATAATATTCTCCACAAGGTTCCTCTACCCTTTCAACATCATCACAAGAGCTATAAGCTCCATTCATCTCATATTCATCTTCGGAGTAGTAGTTCTCTCCACCATAATGTTCATGAACACACGATCCTTCATAGCCCTCATTTTCTCTATCATTGCTTTCATAGGCCTCAACATTAGAATCGTAGCCTCCATCGCTACAAACATAGCTTTCCATGTCATCATCACAAGTATCTGAAGCTATGGATGACATGATACCTTATATCTCCTTTTGTACCTACAAAACTAGCAAACAAGTTAGTAATAAATTCTCACACCATTCTTTATATGAATACTCAACTCACCTTCTATAGTGTCATCCCAAAATTGATAGTGAACTAGCTCCGCTCAATCAAGTCAAGGTCACCTATCCTTTGTGGAGGAGTGTATTCTTGTGACTCTTGAAAAAAAGGATGTCTTGAAAAACTCTAAATGAACTTGAATCAAGAAATTAATCAACGAAACAAGACAAGAAAAGAAGGAGGAAGAAGCACGAAAGAATTTGGACTCAAGAATTAAGTAACAAAACTAGGAGAAACTACTTGTTGTTGCTTAATTTGGAGAATCAAAGAGATGATTTGATGTTTAAAAACTAATTAACAAGTAATTAAAGATGTTAATTAGTTGTTAATTAGTAGAGAAATGGAAGGAAAATGAGTGTAGAAGAAGAGATGGACAAATTTGACAATCAAAAAAGTTTTGAGGGATCCAATCTGAGAGTCAAAAAAGTTCTAAAGGACCAAATCTGACACTTAGAAATAAGTTTGGGGGGCTGAAATTGACTTTTACATTACAAACTTGGACAGAATGCTTCCAATTTGGGACCCCAAAATTTTTCTAAGTGTTAGAAACACTTGCTCTCTGAAGTTGTAGTCACTCTCCTAGCTGAGAGTGGGGGTTGACTGCTGACGTGGCAGGTCCACGTGGAAAATATTTTATTTTTTTTCAAATTTCAAATTTCGATTTTTTTTTTTGAAAAATTCACTTGTGGATCCAACAAACACCTTTGACCAACTTTGACTTGAGAAAATTGGATCAAATGTACCAGTTGCCTCCTTCTTCTTCAAAAACAACTTGAAGAATATCAAAAATACCAAGAACACACACTAATCGCCAACACTTTCAAATCAACTCAAAATTGGCTCAAACTTTAGAATTAGCTTCCCTTCGACTTAGGGAACAAACCCTAATATTTTTTAAGCTCCAATTTCTCCCCAATAAAGAGACCCACTTTTCAAGTTTGTAAGTTTTTGAAGCTTCAAAGTCCTTCAATGGCGACTTCACTTTTACTACTCCAAATTGAATGAAATTTGAAATCTAGACTCAAAAAATACTAAGGAACAAGAATCTAGTATTAAAAACAAGAAATCAAACAAGAAAAAATTTCAGTTTTTTTTTATTTTGAAGATATCAAATTTCCAAGACTTAGATTTGTGGGAACAAACCTAAACCAAGCTCTGATACTAAATGATAACGAAAATCAACAAACAAGAAGGAAAGAAGGAAAAGATATGTGGATTAGCAACTAGAAATTGAAATTATGGACAACAAGGGACTTGATACCCTCACCTCCCAATCGATTTCAAATAACTAAGAAATTAACTCTACTCAATCAACCAACGAAACCAAATGAATTCCACAAATGGGTGACACTTTGATTAATTAAGCAAAAAAAGTTAACTAACAATTAGGAGAGTTCACCCTAATCATTCACTAATTCCTTAAGGGAATTACACTAATCACTAATCACTAAGATATCAGCTACAAATTTAGAGTATCAATATTCAGCATCAAAACTAGTCTTCAAAAATGATGGAAGACTACTACTTATACTTGGAAATAAAAGACACTGTCTATTACAATTTTTCCCTTAATGAAGTAAGGGCCTTGTTTGGTTGCCTTCTTTTTGTAAATTCATGAATTCCTTTCTCCATTTCACTCCAATGGACCATCCACATATTGTATGCTTTTCTTTGATATTCCTCAAGTTTCTCCAAATCTTCCTTTTTTATGAACATCACTCGTAGGTCTTGGAGCTCTTTAACTTGACTACCAGTGAAAGTTTTTGAAGGATAAGTATCATTCATGATAGTATCATCCATGCCATCCATGCTAGTATCAGATTAGTTCTTGAGTCTGTTTTCATTTCATGCTTCTTCTTTCAAAGCTTTTATTGTTTACAAACTCGTATAACTTCTTGGCTTAGTCCGTATTTTTCCTTGAGTCATCCTTGTTTGATTAAATAAGAATCTATTCTTCCACAAAGAATTAGTAATCCTTGTGAAGTGAAGGCAAAGCAAGTTTGAGACCAACTTCGGGAAGAAGCCATAGAAGGTAAGGTGAGCATCTACATACGAGAGGCGTGATGAACTTTACTACTAACATTGTTTGTTCATTTTGCAGGCACAAATATATAAGTCCATTGAACATAGGCTAAATGGGAAGGTTCAATGAATCATGTGGAGTCCTATGCCGATTCAGCAAAGGCAATTGACGAAGATGAATGGGAGGATGGATGTTCATGATAATAGATAGGATGGCTTATGGCAAGGTTGAAAGCCTAAAAGGTGCACCTCATTTCACCTATGGATGGAGAGCAAATAAGAATCTGAATTCCTTGATGATGATCACTCAGGGGAAAGCACGTGAGTCATGCTACCCCCAAGCCACTCAAAATCCCACTCCATATATCTAATATCCCCATTTCCAATTGTCTAACTTCTCGAGCAATGTTAGACAAACCCCTCCTTACCCAAATTGCTAACTAAATCACCTCCTACAAGGGAAACCTTCCTTTGTAGCAACTCAAACCCGAACTCCACCAAGAAATGCATCACATGCTTCTTTGCATGTACCACATTACCCAAACCAAGAGCCTTACCAAGATAACCAATTCCAAAATCCTCTCTACAAAGAGAGATATGATGAGACACATGCTAATAGGTATTAGGATGGACCTCAATATGTTGGTCAACATGGTTATGGTGCACCAAGAGGTAGAGTTCAACCCAAAGGCTATGGTCAAAATCAAGGTGCACAATGGCAAGGGTATGGAGCTCGAGTTGATCACTATGATGATAGATATGATGGTTAATATGATGATCATTATGGTGATCTATATGGTGATATATATGGTGATCGACATGATGATCGATATGGAGATCAATATGGTACTAGATATGATGATCGTCATAGAGATTGTGAGGACCAAGATAGAGGGTTGAGTACCATCTAAGTGAGTCTTCCAAATTCAAAAGATAGTAGTCAAGCTACTCAAGCTCACTATAAGGCAAGATGGAAAGACCAAGCTAAAGGAGGTATTTGTGTTAATCCTAACTTCCCTCATCCTTCTACCAGTCAATGTTCTAAATGTCAAGGTAGAGGGCACATTACAAGTGAATATCCTTATTGGAGGCCAATTGTTTCCATGTGTGATAAATCTAGTACTAGCAATGAGATAGAGTATGAGGTGAAGGGTGATGATAGTGAGCCTAAGATTAGGCATGGGAAAGTAATTCCAAAAGGAGATGATGAGCAATTAGAGGAAGACTTGAACTTCTCTTGTGCCTTAAGAAAAATCATGGAGGACATTTCTAAAAAGGAACTTGACAGAAGTGTGAACCTATTTCATACTAGGTGTAAGATCTTAGGGAAGGTATGTTCCTTGGTTGTTGATAGTAAGAGTAAAGCTAATTATGTAAGTAATGGGATGGTTGTCCAAATGAAGCTCCCTACACAAAGGAACCCCAATCCATATGAACTTCAATGGCTCAAAGTGAGTGGTAAAGTGGAGGTAACCAAGCAAGTAGTCATAAATTTTAGCATTGGCAATTATCAAGATGAAGTCCTATGTGATGTCATGCCTATGATGATGCCCATGCTAACATATCATGTATTGCTTGGAAGACCGTGGCAAGTTGATAAGGATGTCCAATATCATAAAGGGTCTAAAAAAAATACTCAATTGTATTTAGAGGATAAAAGCGCAGTCTTGCACCTTTGACACCCCATCAAGTGAGTGAGGACTATAAAATCATGAGAACTTTGGGAAGTAAACCAAAGGGAAGAAATGGAGAAGCATGAGAAAGAAGTGTTACGTACACATAAGGAAAAAAGCTTGGCTAATGTAGAAGATGCCTTGTTTGTGAATGTGGAGCCAAGCATATGTTTGAAAGATATGGATGAGGAATACTCCTCAGTGGGACTCATCAACATGGATCTCGTATTGCACACTAACCAAAGTACTAGAATTTTTCCTAGTACCAACTCTTCTCTTTTGCAGGTTCATGAAGGAATACTTTCCAATGAGGTTCCTAAAGGATCACCTCACCAAGAAGGAATTGGAAGACTAATGGAATCTGACTCTATGGATTCCAACTTGAGAAATAAAAGGAAGGATCAATCCTATTGGTCCAAGATGATGCTTGAGATGGACACACCTTGCGAGCCATGGTTGGTACACAAGGATGCCAACTTGACACCTCAACCCCCAAGGTATGTATGCATTCCCTCCTATTCTAAGTGACTCTTGGAGTCATGATGACATTTTCCCTAAGGTAGGCCAATCCTTGAAATTGTGTGACTTTATGGCCTACCTTGAGAGTGTCAATGTGTCACAAACCTCTTCATGGTTTGTTGATGCTATGGTTAAATTATGTGAGCTCCGCAACCCAAAATCCCCTTTTATATGTTGCTTTGGAAAGACTCCATGGTGCATACGTGAAGCCCAACTTTTATTTCCTACTCTTTGTCACACTCATGTGGATAGACAAGTCAAAAATGTTAGGATGGACTCTTAGGAGTATGCTACGACTCATGAATAGGGAGAACCCAACTTTTTGGAAGGACTACTTGTTGAAGGAAAATGTGACTCATAGTTCCTTCAATCTCTCTAGTGGCATAACTCAATGTGTTGATGCCCTTCGAGAGCTTGTTTTAGAAAGGAAGGTGAATTGTACTTGAAATACCTTATCTTCCCTCCTTATGTTCTAAATAGTGATGAACTTGTTGTTAGCCACCAAAGTTTGAAGTATGAACTTATAATTGAGAACACTTGGAATGAGTTTGGTGATCTTCAATCCTTTCTCTACTACTTGTTTGCATTTGATGAACCCTTGCTAGTGGGTCATATCATACTTATAACAACTAGGGCAAATATGTCATTGTCTACTTTGGGTGTTAACTATATACTTGCATCCTTGTTTGACACACTCGTGCTTAAGTTGTGTGAGCCACAACTTGTGGATGTTAAATTTATTACTTGTTATTGGGAGAGTCCTTGGATGTTCAAGACTTCTTGTCACCTTCATAGGGTTGGACAATTTGAAGTATCAAATGAGACTCTTGGGAGTATGCCTAGTGCCATAAATGGAAGGACCCCAACTTCTTGGGAAGACCATTCGATTGGGAGTGAATTGGGTTCTTATGGATTCCACATCATTCTTTATAGCATGACTCTATTGAAAGATACGCTCCCTTTGAGGAGTTGTTTGAAAATAAAAGGTGACACTTGTGTGATGAACCACAAGTTGATGTCATGTGTCCAAACATGTGAGAATGTGCTTGTTAGGATCCTTGTATCTAGTTGTAAACTTGCATATGAGGACACCATGATTGACACTAGTGATCTTGTTACCTTTCTTTACTATCTTTTTGCATATGATGATATTTATACATCTTATGTGAACTTGCATCATGTGAAAAGAGGAGGTGAAGTATGTCCAAATGTTATCACTTCATCCTTAGGAGTTCCACCTTGTTGTGGTTTGCTTGATACATTTCATGGGCTTGATGGTATTCTTGCATGTGGAAACACCTTAGATGAGACTAGAATGCTATACACCTTTCTCTACTACCTCTTTGCATTCGATGATGTCTATATTTACCTTAAAGATTCATTGGAGAGGGGTAGGCTTGTTATTGGGTCACACTCTTGTTTGTGTGACAAAGATAAGTGGGTCTCATATCCATTTGACCCCAGAGACCCTTCATGGGTATGTGAGCTTTTAATGATACCACCCTTTGGATGGTACTATCTTTTGGTTGAGTGGAGTAACCAATTCCCTTGTACTCCATATGTTGACTTCATTGTCATTACAATGGGGAATGTTTGGTTGTTCCTTAAGGATGTGCCACTTTGGCCTACTATTTCTTGTGCTAACCCTCATACCATGAGGTATTTGTGGTTGTTTGTCCTTCTTATATTTTTGCAAGGTTTGGATTTGAGGACGAATCCTTTTTAAGAAGGGGAGGATGATACAATATTACCCAGCGACATTCATGCTAGACCTATACTTCAAGGTCTAGACAAGAGGATCCAAGCTACACTCACCCTTGGAGCATAAAAGGGAGCTTGGAAGAGCCTCATTGAACTACAAGTGAAGCAATTCCACATTTGGATGATCGCGTGGAGCAAAGAGACTGCCAATGAATCTACTCGGTGGTGCGAAGCATATGCGATGCACATATCATCTGGTGTGAATCGCACACCAACTCCGTACCTCAGATATGACCAGCACAATGGCTGGTGCATTCAGCACTTCAAATGCACCTCCAGCCGCACCATACCCGTGATGGGCCCATTTTTGAAGTCTTCCAAGGTCACTTTTGGGCCTTGATGTAATAACTATAAATAGGTATGCTTGCTCGCCATATATTGCTTGGAAGACCTTGACAATTTTATAGGGATGTGGTACATCAAGGGATAACCAACAAGTACTCCTTTGTATTTGGAGGTAGAGAGTTCTCTCTTTTTCCCTTAACTCCCTACCAAGTTAGTGAAGATTATCAGATCATCAAGGAGCTCTGGGATAAAATGAAAGCAGTTGAGGATGTTAGTGAAAGCTTCATATGTGTGCAAGAAAAGGGAGATGGCTTGGCTAAAAAGAAGAACAAGATGTGCATGATAGCTAAGCCAAGCAATTGTTTGAAAGGTGTTGATGAGGAATGCTTCCTAGAGTGCCTTGTCAACAAAAATCTATTGTTGCATGCTAACCAATATACTAGCGCTTTGCCTAGTATTTTTTCATCTCTTTTGCAAGAATATGAGGGTTTATTTCCCGAAGAGGTGCCTGATGGATTGCCACCCTTGAGGGGTATTGAACATCAAATTGATTTTGTGCCCGGATCTCAAATTCTAAATCATCAGGCATATAGAAGCAATGTGGAGAAGACTAAGGAACGACAAAGGCAAATTAATGAACTCCTTGAAAAGGGACTTGTCAAAGAAAGTCTTAGTCCTTGTGCCGTATCAGTTACCTTTGTTCCTAAAAAGGATGACACTTGGAGGATGTGTATTAATTTTAGAGCCATCAATAAAATAATGAAGTATAGACACCCTATTCCTACACTTGATGATATGTTAGATGAGCTTTGTGGCTAAAGTGTATTTTCAAAGATTGATCTTTGAAGTGGCTAGCACCAAATTCGTATAAACCTGGGTGATGAATGGAAGACGGCCTTCAAAACCAAGTTTAGTTTGTATGAGTGTCTAGTTATGCCTTTTGGCTTGACTAATGCCCCTAGCACTTTCATGAGGTTGATAAACAATGTGTTGAAGCCCTTCATCAATAAGTTTGTAGTCATTTATTTTGATTACATACTTGTATATAGTAGAACGATTGACGAACATGTTGACCAATTGAGGCAAGTATTTGATGATGGTCGTCCAATTGAGGCAAGTATTTGATGTTCTACTATATGAAAGGCTCTTTTCAAATCTCAAAAAGTGTTCATTTTGTGTGGAGAAGGTGGTATTCTTGGGGTTTGTGGTGACTGCCAATGGTGTAGAGGTGGATGAAGAAAAGGTTGAGTCTATTAAATCTTGGACTACTCCTACTAATGCAACTGAAGTGAGGAGTTTCCATGGGTTGGCAAGTTTCTATCAACGCTTTGTGAAAGGTAAAGCACTATTGCTTCCCCTCTAACCAAATTGATCAAAAAGGATACACCCTTTATTTGGGGAGATGTTCATAGTTGAAGTCTATGTTGATCACTTCTCCTTTCTACAATTGCCTGCACTTTGATAATTTTTTGACATTGAGTATGATGCTTCGGTAGTTGGTATTGGTGGAGTGTTGATGCAAGAAAGCAAACCTTTGGCCTACTTTAGTGAAAAGCTAAAAAGGGCCTTATTGAACTACTCAACATATGATAAGGAGTTATATGCACTTGTGCGGGTGTTGGCTCATTGGCAACACTATCTATGGCATAAAAGGTTTGTGATAAGGATAGATCATGAGTCCTTGAAGCATCTAAAGAGCCAATTAAAGTTGTACAAGCATCATGCTAAGTGGGTGGAATTCATTGAAACATCTCCTTATGTGATCCACTATAAGCATGGGAAAGAAAACGTGGTTGTTGATGCTTTGTCTAGAAGGTTCATATTGGTTAACACCTTGGATTCAAGAATGTTGGGATTTGAAAGCCTAAAAGAGTTCTAATCTAAGGACTCTGACTTCAAGGAAGTTTGTGATGAACTTGTCCAAGGGAAGCGTGTGGAACGTTTTGAAATGATTGATGGTTATTTGTTCAAGGATGGCAAAGTGTGTGTACCTATGAGTTTATGGAGGGAGCTCTTACTCAAAGAAGCTCATAGTGGTGGAATGATGGGACACTTTGGCATCACCAAAACACATGACATCCTTATGAAGGAATTCTTGTAACATCCCGTATTCTGCATATACTAGTCCTATTCATATATCACTTGATATAGCCTTGTCGTATAGGTGAGGGACCGAGTTTCTTATATGAACAGTGATAGTTTAATGTGTATTGGGAGGTGCTATAATACCCCATTCAGTTCAGCACGTAAACGGCCAAGTTAACCTCGACAAAAGTATTTAAAATCGAGATGGTAAGGTTGTATTTGAGTAAATATTTAGGGTGAAGTGTTAAGTAAAAGCAAAAGGGATTAGAAATTAGAAAATAGAATAAAATAAGTGAGCTGCTTGCTTGACTTAACTAAGCTAGTAGGTGACAAGTAGGTGCATCACCTACTTTGACTTATTGACCAGCCTAAAGAACTAGGTAGGTGCATCACCTACTAAGACTATTTTGACTAGCTTAGAGGGCCAAGTACACCCATCACTCACTTGAATAAATTCTGGCCCAAAGAAGTGAAAGAAAGGGAAAGAATTGGCAGCCAAGGCCCAATAAGGTTAAGTCCAACAAAGCCCATGTAAAATGGCCAAGTAGGTGTATCACCTTCTTGACATTTTGTGGCTCAAAATGAGCAAGGAAAGTCGGCCAAAGCAGCCCCCCTTTAAAGAGGTTAAGACCAGCTCATTTCACTCATTTTAACTTGAAAAAAAAATAGATTTTAGAAGTTCTTTCTTTCTCTCTCTCTTAGCTTCACATAGCAGCCATAAAATACCATTAGGGTTCTTAAGTATTCTCCCTCTTTTCAAGCTAAGTTGAAGGGGAGTTCAAGATCTTGAAGAAGTACAAGTTAGGAGGATAGATTTTAAAGAATTTAAGGTAAAGTTACTGCCCATTTTTACCCCTTTTTATATGCAAGTTTGATGGAGAATTTTGTATGTGTTTGTGTCAAGAACCATGGGGTAGTGATTGGAATCCTTGAGTTAAAATACTTTCTTATTATGTTGAAGGATGTTTGGGATTATTTTAGGAGCGGTTTTATGTGTATATATTTGGGACAGCTTGGTTGAACTTGTAAAAGGGTGTGTGAAGTTGTATTGAAGTATGGAAGGAGGGTGTGGTAATACACCACTTAATTGGGTGTTATGTTAACTTGCTGCCTGCACACCTTTGTATGTTGTTTGGTATATGTTGTGAAGTCGGAAGAGTTTCAAGGGACCTTATGAGAAGGTCGTACAGTATGTAGATATGTTTAGAGGAGAAGAGGTGAAAGGAACACTCTTGGTTTGATCAATTACGAGCTTACTGCCTAGTTACTGATTTAGTGGGATCAAGTAGCCCAAATTAGTTAACTAGCTACTAATACTAGTTTTGCCACGTATTTCATTGTAGATAAATAATCTGAAAGGGGGAAGCTTAATTCGTTGTAATATCCGAGTTACACAACAAGGTATGTAAGGTTTCTCAGTTTCATATTCCTTGGCATGAACTCTTATATTTGTGTTGTTACCAACGAAGTGAGTTTCCTAGTAAAGGTACTTTCAACAGCAAGCTTTGTGAGTTATTCTCTAAGCCAAATGAGGTTCATTGTATCATATAAGCTCCTAAACAGTACGTTGATGTTACGTTTACTCCTTATATCATTGTTACTGCCTTAAGTGCATGTTCACATGTCTTATACTACTGGTCCATAGTTTTGAGCTCAATAAAGGTTACAACCACCAAAGTAACAATCTCAAAGATTAAAGAAACTAAATGAAGTAATCTGTATATGTGTGGGTGGCAGCCCAGGGGTGAAAGCCTAGCATGGGTCGATCCCTATTTGTGTACTTATGAGTGGCAGCCTAGGGGCGAAAGCCTAGCATGGGTCGATCCCAATTTGTATATTTATGAGGGCAGCATCCCAGGGGTTAAATTTCCTAGCATGGGACTCCTCTTCTACCACTGATCAGTTGGTCACGTGTATTACATGTCTTACAATGATCATAAAGCAAAGAAGAGTAACCAAAGAACGTAATATACATGATTTCACAAGTGTAAGCAAATGTGATCTTCTGTTCTTATTTACATGTTTATGCACTGATACCTGATTCTATTTGAGCTCTTGTTTACATATGGTTTACTTTATGCCTTACATATTCAGTACATTCTCTCGTACTGACGTCCCTCATGGGGACGCTGCATTTCATGCCGCAGGCACATGTACTCTGGCTAGTAGACCTCCCCAGTAGGAGCACAGGACACTCGGCTGCTGTTGGTGAGCTCCAGGTTGATTCGGGGCTTTACCGAGTCTTTGGTATATATTTTGGGTATTGTATAGTTAAGGGTAAGGCGGGGCCCTGTCCCGACCTAAACTAAGTTTGTCTATCTTGTAGAGGCTTTGTAGACCAATGTTAAAGTAAAACTTAGTTATGTCTTTGCTCTTAACAGTTGTGGCCTCAATGGCCAGATCGTGTACATAAGTTTTGGGCCTATCTATGTTGGTCTTGTTATTCAGGAAGCTTATCTATTGTCAAAGCTTCTTAATTGTCATAGTTATATGCATGATGAATCACAGGTTATAAGTTGGTTCTCTCGGGCCTTTAGGGTATCGAGTGCCTGTCAGTGTAAATGAAATTTGAGGCGTGACAAAAGAGGTATCAGAGCAGGTCATCCTAGGGAGTCTACAAAGCCGTGTCTATGTAGAGTCTTGCTTATGGGTGTGTTGTGCACCACATCTATAAACAGGAGGCTACGGGACATTTAGGAGTTGTCTCTTTTTCTTCATCTCTTAGATCGTGCAATAGAGCCAATGTTATAGGTTTATCGTATCTAACCTTTAAATTGTGTTCATTATAGCAAAAATGCTGGTTACTAAGAAAAGTAAGAGTACTGGTAAGCAAGTAGATGTGGCTACTGGAGAAGGGACCAGCAAATCACCACCTAGACGAGCTAATCAAAGTGAGGCTCAACATGTGTCTTCATCACGGACTTCCTCCACTCCTCCGTCTCCAGAAGAGCTAAGGAGGGCAGCAGCACCCCAAGAACCACCGGTTAATGCTACTGACCAAGATTTAAAGAATGCAGTCCAATTGTTGACTCGTATACTTGCTGGTCAAGGACAAGGGCAAGCAGGTCCAATTGCAGGTACTAGTGGTGCAAATAGGGAAGCTAGTGTGCGGATACGTGATTTTCTTAATTTGGACCCTCCATCATTCACTGGGTCAGATCCTAATGAAGATCCGCAAGACTTTATTGATCAAATCCAAAGGACCTTAGATATTATGCATGTATCTGGAAAGGAAGCAGTTGAGTTGGCAACATATAGATTAAAAGGTGTAGCTATATTGTGGTACGAAGCTTGGAAACAATCTAGGGGTATAAATACACCTTCAGCTAAATGGAAAGAGTTTAAAAAGGCATTCCTTGACCATTATCTGCCATTGGAGATTCGGGAGGCCCGTGCAACTCAGTTCTTAAATCTTCACCAAGGGAATATGAGTGGGAGAGAGTATAGTCTCAAGTTTAATTCTTTGGCCAGGTATGCTCCTAATGTAGTAGCTACTATGGAGGATAGAGTTCATCGTTACGTGGATAGATTGGATTCATATCTTGTTAGGGATTGTACTGTTGCTGCTTTGAACAAAGATATGGATATAGCAAGAATACAAGCTTTTGCACAAAAGATGGAGGATCAAAGGCAAAGGAGAAGGACACAAGAGTCGGAAAGAGGGCAGTCCAAGAAGGCCAGATCTATGGGCCAGTTTACGCCATCCCAAGGTGAGTTTAGGCCTCGGTTTTCTAATAGACTGCCTAGGCCATCATCTTCCTACTCTACAGCTAGCGCTCCACCTCGGTTTCAAAGGTCTAGGGCTAATCAATTTGGGCAAAGGAGTGAGAGTCAAGGCTCACAAGTAGCGCGGTACCAAGAACAGGGAAGTGCGACCCAACCAAGACCTCCTAGACAGTCTTGTAAACAATGTGGAAGAAATCATCCAGGTATATGTCGGCTTGGAATAAATGTTTGTTTTTGGTGTGGTACACCGGGACACATGATGAGAAATTGCCCTCAAAGGGGCATGGGTAGCATGGCACAACCTACTAGATCGGTTGTTGCATCATCATCATCGGTGCCTTCTTTAGGTAGGGGCCCACAGGTGCCTGCAGGTCGTGGTAGAGGTGGTAGAGGAACTGCTAGTTCTAGTGGAGTTCAAAATCGTACATATGCTCTAGTGGAACGACAGAATTTGGAGGCTTCACCTGATGTGGTTACAGGTACATTGTCCATCTTTTCATATAATGTATATGCATTAATTGATCCAGGCTCTACACTATCATATGTAACTCCATTAATTGCTAGAAAGTTTGAAGGAATGCCAGAATTATTGGTTAAACCATTCGAAGTATTTACACCAACTAGCGAGTCTATTATAGCTAGAAAAGTCTATCGTAATTGCATAGTAACTGTTTGTGACCGTAACACATTAGATGACCTTGTTGAGCTAGATATGATAGATTTTGACGTTATAATGGGTAAGGATTGGTTGGCTTCATGTTATGCCACGATAGATTGCCGAGCTAAGAGGGTGAGTTTCAATTTTCCAAAAGAGGCAGTCCTTGAATGGAAAGGTAATGTTGGGACACCAAGAGGTAAGTTTATTTCTTAGCTTAAGGCAAAGAAGATGATGTCCAAAGGGTACATATGTCATCTAGTGAGAGTGAGAGATATAGATGCGGAGCCACTAGATCTTCAGTCTATTCCAGTGGTAAATGAATTTTTTGATGTATTTCCCGAAGAGCTTCCAGGTTTGCCTCCAGAACGAGAGATAGAGTTTGGTATTGATGTGATTCCAGGTACTCAACCCATCTCCATCCCTCCATATAGGATGGCCCCGGCAGAATTACGAGAATTGAAGGAGCAATTAAAAGATTTGTTAGAAAAGGGATTCATAAAGCCTGGTATATCCCATTGGGGAGCATCAGTTTTATTTGTACGCAAGAAAGATGGCTCATTGAGAATGTGTATTGACTATCGGCAGTTGAATAAGGTGACAATTAAGAACAAATATCCCCTTCCTAGGATTGATAATTTGTTTGACCAGTTACAGGGTGCTAAGTGTTTTTCGAAGATTGATTTGAGGTCGGGTTATCATCAAGTAAAAGTCAAAGAGAAAGATATACCCAAGACAGCTTTCCGAACACGGTATGGTCATTTTGAATTTTTAGTTATGTCATTTGGGCTAACAAATGCACCAGCAGCTTTTATGGATCTGATGAATAGGGTGTTCAAGCCATTCTTGGACGTGTTTGTGATTGTATTCATAGATGATATCTTGGTCTATTCAAGATCAAAGGAGGACCATGCTAATCACTTGTGGCAGCTGTTACAGGTTCTTCGTGATCGTAAGTTATATGCAAAGTTTTCTAAATGTGAGTTTTGGTTAAAATCTTTGGCATTCTTGGGTCATATTGTCTCTGATGAAGGAATAAGGGTTGATACTCAAAAGATAGAAGCCCTGAAGAACTGGCCAAGACCTACAACACCTACAGAGGTTCGTAGTTTCCTTGGGTTGGCAGGTTATTATAGAAGGTTCGTTGAGGGATTTTCCTCTATTTCTGCACCCTTAACAAAGCTAACACACAAGGCAGCCAAGTTCCAATGGAGCGATGCATGCGAAAGAAGCTTCCAAGAGCTGAAAAATAAGTTGACTTCTACACCTATATTGGTACTTCCAGAAGGCATAGAAGGGTATGCAGTGTATTGTGATGCGTCAGGAGTGGGCTTAGGATGCGTATTGATGCAGCATGGTAAAGTAATAGCTTATGCCTCAAGACAGTTGCGGCCACATGAGAAAAATTATCCACCCCATGATCTAGAGCTAGCAGCGGTTGTATTTGCTTTAAAGATATGGCGCCACTACTTGTATGGGGTTCATGTTGACATATATACGGACCATAAGAGCTTGCAATATATTTTTAAGCAGAAGGATCTGAATCTGAGGCAGCGAAGATGGCTTGAGTTATTAAAAGATTATGATGTTGATATCTTGTATCATCCGGGGAAAGCAAATGTGGTGGGCGATGCTTTAGGTCGTAGGACAATGGCAAACACCTATGGGCAGTCCATGGAAAGACAAAGAATAGCTAAGGATCTATACCAACTAGCTAGCTTGGGGGTTCGCCTTCTTGAATCTCAAGATGAAGGGATTATTGTGCAAAATGCAGCAGAATCCTCATTAGTAGTCGAAGTAAAAGAGAAGCAATAAGGATCCTATTCTATTACAGCTTAAGGAGAATGTACAAAAAGGGGCGACAAAGGCATTTGAGCTTACACAAAACAAAGTACTCTAGTGCCAAACAGATTGTGTGTGCCTAATATAGATAGACTAAGGGAGAGAATTATGACAGAAGCACATCATTCAAGATATTCTATCCATCCGGGCTCAACTAAAATGTATCATGACTTGAAAGGAGTGTATTGGTGGAATGACATGAAGAAGAACATTGCAGAATTTGTTTCTCAATGTCCAAATTGTCAACAAGTTAAAGTAGAGCACCAAAAGCCTGGAGGTTATATGCAACATATAGACCTTCCAATTTGGAAGTGGACATGATCAACATGGATTTTGTCACTGGTCTACCTCGCTCATTTCGGAAGTTTGACTCCATATGGGTGATAGTTGATAGACTCACCAAATCAGCCCACTTCTTGCCGGTTAAGGCTACTTATACAGTTGATAGTATGCAAGGTTGTATATTAAAGAGATAGTTCGGCTACATGGAATCCCAATCTCTATTATATCTGATAGGGGAGCTCAATTCACCACGAATTTTTGGAAATCATTTCAGAAGAGTTTGGGAACACAAGTGAATTTAAGTATGGCCTTTCACCCTCAAACGGATGGTCAGGCAGAACGTACAATCCAAACACTTGAGGATATGTTACGAGCTTGTGTATTGTACTTTAAAGGTAGCTGGGATGACCATTTACCACTTATTGAGTTTTCTTACAACAATAGCTACCATTCAAGTATCAAAATGGCACCTTATGAAGCTTTATATGGGAGAAAGTGTAGATCACCAATCGGATGGTTTCAAGTGGGTGAAACTACCTTATTTGGGCCAGATCTTGTTCATCAAGCTATGGAAAAAGTTAAGGTGATACAACAGCGGCTGGCAACGGCTCAAAATCGATACAAATCATATGCAGATATTAGAAGAAGAGGGCTGGAGTTTGCTATAGGAGATTGGGTATTTTTGAAGGTGTCTCCAATGAAAGGGGTGATGGATTTGGTAAAAAGGGAAAGTTAAGTCCACGCTATATAGGGCCATATAATATTATTCGAAGAGTTGGCCAAGTCGCATATGAGTTAGAGCTACCCCAAGAGCTTTCAACAGTCCATCCGATATTTCATGTCTCAATGCTTCGAAAGTGTATAGGTGACCCATTTCGTATTACTCCTACTGAAGATGTACAAGTTATGGGAGATCTCACTTATGAAGAAGTACCCATGTACCCATTGCTATTCTGGATCACCAAGTTAAGAGGCTAAGAAATAAGGAAGTAGCTTTCGTAAAAGTACTGTGGAGAAACCAACAAGTAGAAGAAGTTACAAGGGAAGCGGAAGAAGCGATGAAATCCAAGTATCCTCATCTATTTCAGTCCGATGAGAAAGGTGGAAGTGTCGAGTTGAGGCATTAATGAGTAAGTATAAGTCTATATATATTATATGTCTAATAGTGGTACTTAACTTAGGCTTGAGCTTGTTTGGGCTGGTTAACTTTAATATCATTCGAGGACGAATGTTCCTAAGAAGGGGAGGATGTAACAACCCGTATTTTGCATATACTAGTCCTATTCATATATCACTTGATATAGCCTTGTCGTATAGGTGAGGGACCGAGTTTCTTATATGAGCAGTGATTAATGTGTATTGGGAGGTGCTGTAATGCCCCATTCAGTTCAGCACGTAAACGGCCAAGTTAACCTCGACAAAAGTATTTAAAATCGAGATGGTAAGGTTGTATTTGAGTAAATATTTAGGGTGAAGTGTTAAGTTAAAGCAAAAGGGATTAGAAATTAGAAAATAGAATAAAATAAGTGAGCTACTTGCTTGACTTAACTAAGCTAGTAGGTGACAAGTAGGTGCATCACCTACTTTGACTTATTGACCAGCCTAAAGAACTAGGTAGGTGCATCACCTACTAAGACTATTTTGACTAGCTTAGAGGGCCAAGTACACCCATCACTCATTTGAATAAATTCTGGCCCAAAGAAGTGAAAGAAATGGAAAGAATTGGCAGCCAAGGCCCAATAAGGTTAAGTCCAACAAAGCCCATGTAAAATGGCCAAGTAGGTGTATCACCTTCTAGACATTTTGTGGCTCAAAATGAGCAAGGAAAGTCAGCCAAAGCAGCCCCCCTTTAAAGGGGTTAAGACCAGCTCATTTCACTCATTTTAACTTGAAAAAAAAACATATTTTAGAAGTTCTTTCTTTCTCTCTCTCTTAGCTTCACATAGCAGCCATAAAATACCATTAGGGTTCTTAAGTATTCTCCCTCTTTTCAAGCTAAGTTGAAGGGGAGTTCAAGCTCTTGAAGAAGTACAAGTTAGGAGGACAGATTTTCAGAATTTAAGGTAAAGTTACTGCCCATTTTTACCCCTTTTTATATGCAAGTTTGATGGAGAATTTTGTATGTGTTTGTGTCAAGAACCATGGGGTAGTGATTGGAATCCTTGAGTTAAAATACTTTCTTATTATGTTGAAGGATGTTTGGGATTATTTTAGGAGCGGTTTTATGTGTATATATTTGGGACAGCTTGGTTGAACTTGTAAAAGGGTGTGTGAAGTTGTATTGAAGTATAGAAGGAGGGTGTGGTAATACACCACTTAATTGGGTGTTATGTTAACTTGCTGCCTGCACACCTTTGTATGTTGTTTGGTATATGTCGTGAAGTCGGAAGAGTTTCAAGGGACCTTATGAGAAGGTCATACAGTATGTAGATATGTTTAGAGGAGAAGAGGTGAAAGGAACACTCTTGGTTTGATCAATTACGAGCTTACTGCCTAGTTACTGATTTAGTGGGATCAAGTAGCCCAAATTGGTTAACTAGCTACTAATACTAGTTTTGCCACGTATTTCATTATAGATAAATAATCTGAAAGGGGGAAGCTTAATTTGTTGTAATATACGAGTAACACAACAAGGTATGTAAGGTTTCTCAGTTTCATATTCCTTGGCATGAACTCTTATATTTGTGTTGTTACCAACGAAGTGAGTTTCCTAGTAAAGGTACTTTCAACAGCAAGCTTTGTGAGTTATTCTCTAAGCCAAATGAGGTTCAGTGTATCATATAAGCTCCTAAATAGTACGTTGATGTTACGTTTGCTCCTTATATCATTGTTACTGCCTTAAGTGCATGTTCACATGTCTTATACTACTGGTCCATAGTTTTGAGCTCAATAAAGGTTACAACCACCAAAGTAACAATCTCAAAGATTAAAGAAACTAAATGAAGTAATCTGTATATGTGTGGGTGGAAGCCCAGGGGTGAAAGCCTAGCATGGGTCGATTCCTATTTGTGTACTTATGGGTGGCAGCCTAGGGGCAAAAGCCTAGCATGGGTCGATCCCAATTTGTATATTTATGAGGGCAGCATCCCAGGGGTTAAATTGTCTAGCATGGGACTCCTCTTCTACCACTGATCAGTTGGTCACGTGTATTACATGTCTTACAATGATCATAAAGCAAAGAAGAGTAACCAAAGAACGTAATATACATGATTTCACAAGTGTAAGCAAATGTGATCTTCTGTTCTTATTTACATGTTTATGCACTGATACCTGATTCTATTTGAGCTCTTGTTTACATATGGTTTACTTTATGCCTTACATATTCAGTACATTCTCTCGTACTGACGTCCCTCATGGGGACGCTGCATTTCATGCCGCAGGCACATGTACTCTGGCTAGTAGACCTCCCCAGTAGGAGCACAGGACACTCGGCTGCTGTTGGTGAGCTCCAGGTTGATTCGGGGCTTTACCGAGTCTTTGGTATATATTTTGGGTATTGTATAGTTAAGGGTAAGGCGGGGCCCTGTCCCGACCTAAACTAAGTTTGTCTATCTTGTAGAGGCTTTGTAGACCAATGTTAAAGTAAAACTTAGTTATGTCTTTGCTCTTAACAGTTGTGGCCTCAATGGCCAGATCGTGTACATAAGTTTTGGGCCTATCTATGTTGGTCTTGTTATTCAGGCAGCTTATCTATAGTCAAAGCTTCTTAATTGTCATATGCATATGCATGATAAATCACAGGTTATAAGTTGGTTCTCTCGGGCCTTTAGGGCATCGTGTGCCTGTCCGTCTAAATGGAATTTGAGGCGTGACAATTCTATTGGCCAAGGATGAAGCATGATGTGGAGAAGTTATATGGACAATGCCTCGAATGCAAGCAAGCCATGTCCAAGACCTGGCCCCAAGGTATGGACATTTCCCTCCCCTGTTGGTCCTTGGATGGACTTTTCTATGGATTTTGTATTGGGTCTTCCAAGAACCAAAAGAGGGCATAATAGTATCTTTGTGATAGTGGATAGATTCTCTAAAATGTCTCATTTTATTCCATGCTATAAATGTGATAATGCATCTCATATTGCATCTTTGTTTGTGATTCATGTGCTCAAATTGCATGGAGTACCTTGCACTGTTGTAAGTGATAGGTACTCCAAATTTCTTTGCCATTTTTGAAAGAGTCTATGGGGTAGACTTTGTACCAAACTCATGTTCTCTACTTCTTGTCATCCTCAAACGGATGGTCAAACTGAAGTAGTCAATAAGACTCTTGGGAGCATGCTTCATTGCATGATTAGAGGATCCCCAACTTCTTGGGAGGACCAGTTACCTTTGATTGAATTTGCTTACAATCGATCTCTTCACTCTTTTATTGGCATGACTCCCCATTTGAAGTGTGTTATAGGTTTAACCCATTGGTTCCATTATCCTTAACCTTTTTTCCTACTGATATTTTTGTGAGCTTAGATGCAAAGCGAAGGGCAAAGGAAATGGTGAAGATTCACACAAAGGTAAGAGAGGCCATGGAAAAGAACAACTTCAAGGTGGCTCTCTTACAAAATCATGAAAGAAAAAAAGTGATCTTTTAACCCAATGATTAGGTTTGGGTTCACTTTCAGAAGGAAAGATTCCCACAACTCTGTAAATGGAAGTTGAGTCCAAGGGGTGATGGCCCATACCAATTGTTTGAAAGGATCAACGACAATGCCTACAAGATCGATCTACCATGTGAGTATAATGTTCACAATGTGTTCAATGTAAGTGATCTATCTTCTTGTGTTGTAGGTAAAGTTATGGATCCGAGGATGAATCCTTTTTAAGAAGGGGAGGATGATACGATATCGCCCAGTACAACCCCTATGAGGCTATTCACTAGGATCCAAGCTAAAGAACTTCAAGCCTTACAAGCTCTATTCATAAAGAAAGAGGCTTTGGAGACCATTGAAGAGTGTAGATCAAGGATCTACAACTTGCGGATGATTGCATGAGAAGAAGAGGCAGCCTTTGATTCTTCTTAGTGGTGCAAAGCATAGGTGGAATGCATAATGAGTGGTGCATTTTGCACCGATGATATAATCATGGTTAGCTTGGAGCACATTAGGAGGGGCTTTTATATATGGATAATAGCTTGAAGTCCGGAGGAAGCCATAGAGCAACAATGTACAAGGATATGCGCGATCAAGATGCCATTTAGGCAATCAAGAAGGGACCTTGTGGGTTATTTTTAAAATAGTCACTTTTGGCCTATTTTTGTAATAGGCTATTTGTGTAAAGGCAATAACTATAAATAGTTGTCTTAGTCATTTTCATACTTATATTTTGGATGATTGAATTATCTTGAATAGACTTGATATTTAGGTTAGAATAGTGATTGGGTTAAATTCCAATTGTTAGTTTAGATTGAGTGATTAGGGTGGATTCCCGAATTACTTGTGTTATCTTCTTCGCTTGATCGATCATCGAGTTATTATCTTGTGGATTTAATTTGGTTTCTTGGGTATTTGATTGAGTCTCTCCTCCCTTGGTTGATTGTAGATTCAATTAGCCCTTCGTTCTTCTATTCTCATCCCTTTTTCTTCAATTTGGGTTGTTTGTTTTTGTGTTTTTGATATTGATTTTGATCATTTCTGATTGAGATCATTATCATCTTGGTAACAGAGGTTAGGTTTTAAGAGTTGTTCCATCAATTCTTAGGTTTTAGGTTCATAAATTTGAAAAAAAAGTAAAAAAATTAATCCAAAAAAAATCTGAATTTTTTTGTGTTTGATTTGTTGTTTTTGACACTAGATTCGTATTCTCTAGTGTTTTTTAGTCTAAATCCAAGATTTCAAGTGATTTTGAGTTGTAAGGAAGATTCTACCATTAAAGGTGCTTGAAGGTTTGAAAACTTGAAAATAGTTCTTGAAGATTAGGAGAGATTTGAGCTACAAAAGTATGGGATTTGTTCTCTAGCTTAAGAGGAAGCTTCTCCTAAAATTTGAGACAATTTCGAGTTGAATTGGAGGTGTTTCAAAATTTCACCATTCTTGAGCTTGAAAAGCTTGAAGAAGGTGAAGTGGGTTTGTTATTTGAGGCTAAATTGGAGCTTGAAAAGCATTAGAGCTTGTTCTCTATAGCAAGGGGAGCTTAAATCTCGAATTTTGAAGAATTTGGAGCTAAAACAAAGAAGTTATGAAGATTTGAAATTTACTTGTTCATGGTATTCTTCATAGCTTGAAGATGGAGAAAATGAGTTTATTTTCATCTTGGAATTGAGGACTAAAAATTATTGGAGTTTGTGCGTGGTGTTGAATGGAGCTCGTGTTTAAAATTTCATGAAGATTGGAGTTAAATTGAGAGAGTTATGAATTTTATGAAATTCATCAACGTTCATAGTGTTCTTCATAATATTCATAAATTGTTGAGGAAGAATCTTCAAAAGGGTAGTGTTTAATCCAAAAGCAAAGGAAAGAAAAAGTGTAAAGGTGGTTTGTTCGTGGTGTTGAATGGAGCTCGTGTTTAAAATTTTATGAAGATTGAAGTTAAATTGAGAGAGTTATGAATTTTTTGAAATTCATCAATGTTCATAGTGTTCTTCATAAAATTCATTAATTGTTGAGGAAGAATCTTCAAAAGGGTAGTGTTTAATCCAAAAGCAAAGGAAAGAAAAAGTGTAAAGGTGTTTGTGGGGCCAAAAGAGTACAAAAAATCTGAAAATTGAAAAAAAATCAATTTTTTTCAGCTTTTGTGGCCTAATCAGAGGCTGCCACATAAGCAGTGAGGTTCAGCAGTGAACCTGAGCCGCGTTCAACCAGCTTCTGCATGGCTGCTTTCCTCCAGCCAATTTCAAATGGCTTCCGTGTTCTGAGTCGATGGTCGACCGGCTTCTGCGTCATCCAGGAGGCTTCCGCTCTAGCCAACAGCTCAGCGCTTAAGCCAATGGCTCCAGCATATTCCAGCCAGCTACAGCTCCCTTCCAGCCAGCTCCACGCTCTCCAGGTCCCGCTCCAGCACCCAGCCAGCGTTATTTTGGAGCCATTTTTCAAGTTTTCTCCAATTTTTAGAGTTTTTCTCCATGGATTTCAACCAAATTTCTCCCCAAATGATTTCTTGGTACAAATCTTGGTAAATTAGTTTCTTTTTCATTAAATCTAACTTCTGTTAGGTCCATCCTAATAGTGTTTCTGCCTAGTGGTGCGACACAGAGGGTGGCATGCACAAGGGGTAGTGCATTTCGCACATGCCTCTGCACATGGCCCATCATGGGCCAAATTTAGAGTATTTTAAGGTCACTTTTGGGCTTCTTAATGTACAAGACAAACACTATAAATACATGCCTTAGTCTTTTATATTCCATAGATTTTGATGAATATTGAATTGCTTTGAAAGCTTCTAGTTGCTATTGTTAGCTTGAAGTCATTGGGTGGATTTCCCAATTAGTTAATCTAGTGTAGAAATCTATTGAGTGGATTCCTAATAGTTTAGTTGAGTGATTAGGGGTGGATTCTTTTGCTTGCTTGATTAATCATAGAGTTATCCATTTTTGGATTCATTTGTTTGTCGCTTTGTTTGATTGAGGAGGTATTATTGGTTAATTAGGTTCAATTGGGAGGTGAGGGTATAAGGTCTCTTGTTGCCCATAAACTTGGTTAATTAGCTTTAATTTACACATCGTTTGTTTATTTAATTTCTACATTTGGATTTCGATTAGTCTCCCTAATCGAGATCTTATCAAAAAGAGAGGCATAATATGCTTGAAACATCTTATCTCATCTTCTTGTGCTCTTACGTGTGAGAGCACCTTAGATGAAGTTAGTATCATTAGCACCTTTCTTTACTACCTCTTTGCATATGATGATGTCCCTTTTTGTATCGGATTTGTTTCCTATAGAGGTAGGAATTCTTTTGATTGGTCCAATTGTCTTTGTGACCAAGCTAAGTGGGTGTTATATCCCTTTGACCCTAGAGACCCTCCAAGGGTTCCTCCTTGGCATGCTACTACTTGTACGGACCCATGTGCTAACCATCATACCATGAGGATTTTGTGGTTATTTGTCCTACTTATGTTTTTGCAAGGTTTGGATTCGAGGACAAATCCTTTTCAAGAAAGGGAGGATGATACGATATTGCTCGGCAATGTTCATGCTAGACTTACACATAAAGGTCTAGACAAGAGGATCCAAGCCACACTCACCATTGAAGAACAAAAGGGAGCATGGAAGAGCCTCATTACACTCCAAATGAAGCAATTCCATATTTGGGTGATTGCTTGGAAGCAATAGGGAGAATACACCATGAAGATGGTTGCTACCAGAGCTGTACGAAACCATGTGCGACCAGCACAATTGATGGTGCAAAATGCACCTCACTTGGCACCATGATGTGCGACTATGTAGTCTTCCAAGGTCACTTTTGGGCCTTATTTAAATAGCCACTTTTGGGCTATGTTTGTAAGAGGCATACTATAAATACCTGCCTTAGCTATTTTCATTCCATAGATTATGTTGAATTGAGAATTGAAGAACTCCTTTGAGAGTGTAGCTTTTTAGCTTAGTGTAGTTTGGGTGGATTCCCATTAGTGTAGCTTAGGTTAGTGATGGGTGGATTCCTATTGTTGATCTAAAATTCCTTTACCTTGATTTGCACTTGAGATTACTCATTTGTGGATTCATTTGGGTTTCTCATTTCAATAGAATTCAAGCTCTCTTCCCCCTTAGTTTAGTTGTGGATTCAATTAAGCCTTTCTTTCTTCCCTTCTCATCTATCTTTTAATTTTTGCATGTTTGAAAGATTTCAATTGGTATCCCCAATTGGGATCTTATCAATAAGTCATATCTTTCATTAGCCAAGTCCTTCTCTTTTTTGCATAAGCAACACTTCTTTCTCATTCTTCTCAATTTCTTCCTTTTGGATTACTTCTCGAAGTTCTCTCAAGATTTTATAATCCTCACTCACTTGATAGGGTGTTAAAGGTGCAAGACTGGGCTTTGTCCTCCAAATACAAATGAGTATTTTTTAGACCCCTCTTGATATTGGACATCCCTATCAACTTGCCACAATTTTCCAAGCAATACATGACATGTTAGCATAGGCATGGGCATGGCATCACATAGGACTTCATCTTGACAATTGGAAATGCTAAACTAGATGGCTACTTGCTCGGTTACCTCCATTTTACCACTCCTTTTGAGCCATTGGAGTTTATATGGATTGCGGTGCCTTTGTGTAGGGAGCTTCATTCGGACAACCGTTCCACTACTTACATAATTAGCTCCACTTCTACTATCAATAACCAAGGAACATACCTTCTCCATAATCTTACACCTAGTATGAAATAGGTTCACACTTTGGTCAAGTTCCTCTTTAGAAAGGTCTCCCATGACCTGTCTTAAGGCACAAGAGAAGTTCACATCCTCCTCCAATTGCTCATTATCTTCTTTTGAAATTATTTCCCCATGCCTAAGCTTAGGCTCATCATCATCACCCTTCACCTCACACTCTATCACATTGCGAGTACAAGATTCATCATAAATTGATACAATTAACGAATAAGGATATTCACTTGTGATGTTAATACGATATAATAGCTTGGAAACCCCTACAAGGTCGTTCACTCAAAATCAAGCTTAATAACTCCAAGCCATACAAGCTCTATTCATGAAGAAAAAGGCTTTGGAGACCATTGAGGAGCGTCGATCAAGGATTTATAACTTGTGGATGATCGCATGGGATGAAAAAGAGGCTGACATAGATTCTGCCTAGAGGTGCAACCAGGGTGCATTGGGCACTTCCCCTAGTGTGACCAACACCTCCTAATGCACCCCAGGTGTGACCCCAAGTGCATTGGGCACTTCTCCTTGTGTGACCAGAACTTCCAAATGCACCAAACCCGTCATGGGCCAAATTTAGGATCTTCCAAGGTCACTTTTGGGCCTTTAATTGTACAAGGCAAATACTATAAATACATGCCTTAGTCAATTCCATTACTTAGATTTGATGAATATTTATGAATTACTTTGAAAGCTTGTAGTTGCTAAATTAGCTTGTAGTTTGGGTGCATTCCCAATTGGTTACTCTAGTTGTAGAAATTTATTGGGTGGATTCCTAATAGTCTATTAGGTGGATTCCTAATAGGTAGTTGAGTAATTAAGGGTGGATTCCTTTGATTGCTTGTTAACTTCTTTACTTGATTAATCATATAGAGTCATGTATTTGTGGATTCATTTGATTTTCTCTGTTGTTTAATTGAGGAATTATTGTTGGTTGATTAGGTTCAATTGGGAGGTGAGAGTACAAAGTCCCTTGTTGCCCATAAACTTGATTAATTAGCTTTGATTCATATATCTTTTGTTTATTTCATTTTCGCGTTTGGATTTTAATTAATCTCCCTAATCGAGATCTTATCATTTGGTATCAGAGCTTAGGCTAAAGGATTGTTCTCACAATACTTAATCCTAGGTTCATAAATCTAAAAAACAAAAAAAAAATTGTGAAAAATGTTTTGAGAAAATTTTTACAAAAAAATTATTTGATGTAGTTTTTGTTTGAAATCCTGATACTAGAATTGTGTTCTCTAGTATCAATTGAGTCTGAGATTTGAGCTTGTTTGAAGTTGAATTAAAGAATTCACCTTTATTGGGTGAAGAAGCTTGAATAACAAGTTCAAGGGTTTTATAGATCTGAGCTGATTTGAGACTTCAAACCTATTGAGCTTTGATTTCCTATTCACAAGGAGCTTAAATCTCCAATTTGGAAGCATTTGGTTGAGGTTTGAAGGATCTACCATTTTGAAGTTTGAATTTGAGGGGTATGCATATCTTCAATTTGTATTGAATTGATTCTAATTTGTACCGGGCTTTGTTCTCTATATCAAGGAGAGGCTACATTTCAAATTTGGAGTCAATCTGAGTTAAATTGAGAGAGCTGCAAATTTGAAATTCATAAGTTATTCTTGGTGTTCTTGAATAAGAAGGTGAATTTAAGGTGTTTGATCCAAAGAAGAAGAAAAAGGAAAGAGTACTTGTGTTAGTACCAAAAAGGGAAAGTACTAGGAGGATAAAGTACAAAAAATAGAAAAACGAGTACAAAAGTGAATGCTATAGTGTTTTGCCTAGGGCAGGTGTGGAGCAGGTGCATTGCGCACTCTGCCTGGTGCATTTCGCGCCACCACTTTGCCCCAGGGAAGTGACAATCTGTTTTTTACATGCGAAGTTGAGGTGCAAAGAGCACTTTGTCTTGTGCAAAATGCATCAACCTTGGCAAGGGCTGAAAGTTGCAAAACCGATTTCCTTCATCAAATCTCAGGTTTAATCTTCTTAGTTTCATTTCTTTGATTCTCCTATCATCTAGAAATCAAAAGACAAATTAACAACAAGTATTTATGTCTACTTAGTTGCGATTAGATCTCTTGTGTCTATTTTCTTTTCGTACCAATTTCTTGTGAGTTTTTATCATTTAAGCATTTGTTGGAAAACCTTCTTGACTCCGTCTGTTTGATTTTGAGTCGTCCTTCTATGACTTGGTTGAGCAAGGGGAGTTCATTATCAATCTTTGGAAGATGCATAGAAGGTAAGTTGAGCATAATACATACGAGAAGGTGAGGAACCATTTCTACTAACCTCGTTTGTTGAATTTACAGGTGCAATGTCTAAAGCACTTGATTGTGCTCATGAAGGATAGGGTTCCTTTAGTGTTGAGGCAGACTTTGCCTCAATCACAAGGCAATTAGCGAATATGAATGGGAGTATAGCGGATATGAAAGGAAGGATGGATCGTATGGAGGATCAGATAGTGATTGTTGGGAGTCCTAATCGGGAGGACTCACCTCATACCACTCATGGGTCGGGAGCAAATAGGAACATGAGTTCCTCAATAACGATTACCCTGGGGCATGCATGTGAGTTATGCAACCCCTGAAATAATCCAATCCCCACCCCACAAATCCAACAACCATCCTACCTAATGTCTAACTTTCTGAACAATGTTAGACAAAGCTCCACTCATCCAAATTACCCGCTACAAGAGGAACGTCCTTTTGTAGAAAACCAAAATCGAACTCCACTTTGAAATGCATAATATGCTAACTTGCATGTACCCCATAACCAAAACCAAGAGCCTTACCAATATAGCCACCATAACCCATTCTACAAAGAGTATGAGGAGATGTTTGCTAATAGGAACTATGATGGACCTCAACATGGTGGAAGACAAGGTTATAGCGCACCAAGAGATAGAGTGCAACCCATAGGTTATGGTCAGAATCAAGGTGCAAGATGGCAAGGCCAGGGAGATCGAGGTGAATGGTATGATGATTGCAACAGTGATTTTTATGGTAATTGGAGTGATAGATATGGTGGTCACTATGATGATAGATATGGTTATTGTCAAGGAGATCGTGGTGGCCATGATAGAGGATTGAATACCATCAAGGTTACTCTTCCAACCTTCAAAGGTAGGAGTGATCCAGAAGAATTCCTTGAAGGGTGACTACAAAGTGGGCGGATCTTTCTCACTAATAACATTTCAAATGCGTTGAAAGCCAAGTATGCCATTACTCAATTTGAGGGGTATGCATCCACATGGTGGGAGTCCAAAGTGAGAGAACGATCCCGAGATCTCATTCATGATTTGCCTACATGGCAAGAGTTTCTAGCACTTATGGAAGTGAGGTATGTTACACCTACTTATCATCAATAAGTTCTCAAGAAGGTGTACATACTTCATCAAGGAACTAAAAGTGTTGAGGAGTATTATGATGAGTTCAAAAGTTTGAGAATGAAGTCTAAGCTTGATGAGCCAATGTTGAACACGGTGATACAGTTTGTCACCAACTTAAAGCAAGACATCTCAAAGTCGATGTGACTCAAACACTATGCTAGCTTGGAGGAAGCCTATCATGATGCTACCAAGGTAGAGATTGACTTGAAAGATGAGAAATCATTCAAAGCCAAGGGTACTACAACTTTCTCATGGAGCAAGAGCAATGACAAGTGGAAGTCTTCTACCACTCGGGAATACACAAAGGGTAGTGGTCAAGCTATACAAGTGAAGGTTGTTGATAAGACCAAGTGGAATGATAAGGCTAAGGAAGGTAACCAGTCAGAACCTAACTTTTCTCATCCTTCTATTATCCAATGCTTTAGATGTCAAGGAAGGGGACACATTGCTAATGGGTGCCCCAACCAAAGAACAATTGTGGCTTACAAAGATGGGTACCATACCAAAGATGATGAAGAGTTTGGTGAAGACAGTGGAGAGGATGATACCAAAGGTGATGATGATAAAACACCTTTTGTCACACCTCAAATTCCATTTAGACGAACAGGCACCCGATGCCCTAAAGGCCCGAGAGAACTAACTTATAACCTACGATTATCATGCATATAACTATTACAATTATGAAGCTTTGACTATAGATAAACTACCTTAATAACAAGACAAATGTAGATAGGCCCAAAATATAAGTACATGATTTGACCGTTGAGGCTACAATTATTAAGAGACAAGGCATAGCTAAGCTTTACTTTAACATTAGTCTAAAAAGCCTCTACAATATGAACAATATTAGTTTAGGTCAGGACAAGGCTCCTCCTTACCCTTAACTATACAATACTAAAAATATATACCAAAGACTCGGTAAAGCCTCGAATTAACCTGGAGCTCACCAACAGCAAATGAGTATCCTGTGTGCTCCTATTTGGAAGGCCTACTAGCTGGAGTACCTATGCCTGTGGCATGAAATGAAGCGTCTCTCATGAGGAACATCAGTACAAGAGAATGTACTAAATATCTAAGGCATAAAGTAAATCATATGTAAAACAAGAGCTCAAATGGAATCAGGTATCAATGCATAAATATGTAGATAAGAACAGAAGACCACCTTTGCTTACACTTGTACAATCATGTATATTATATTCTTTTCTTTACTCTTCTTTGCTTTATAATCTTTGTAAGACATGTGTTACAAATGAACAACTGATTAGTGGTAGAAGAGGAGTCCCATGCTAGGCAATTTAACCCCTCAGATGCTGCCCTCGTAAATATATAAATTAGGATCAACCCATGCTAGGCTTTTGCCCCTAGACTGCCACCCATAAGTACATAAATAAGGATTGACCCATGCTAGGCTTTTACCCCTGGGCTACCACCGATACATATATAGATTACTTCATGAAGTTTCTTTAATCTTTGAGATTATTTTTTTAGTAGTGAGAATCATTATTGAGCTCAAAACTATGGACCAGTAGTACATGACACGTGAATATGCACTTAAAGCAGTAACAATGACATAACAAGCAAATGTAACATCAATGTAATATTTAGGAACTTATATGACACAATGAACCTAATTTGGCTTAGAGAATAACTCATGAAGCTTGTTGTAAAGAATACCTTTGTCATACTAGTACTTGGAAGAATAAACATACAGATCTAATAGTAAACACATATTGAAGTACTTTGATACACTAAGGATTGAGGAAAAGATCTTTAGCAACCTATTGAGATTGTACGCTGCCACTATGTCCGTTACTAGGAAGAGCACCTAAATAGCTCACTTTGTTGATAGAAACACAAGGATAGGACTTCATGCCAAAGAATCTAAAATTGAATAGCCTTTACATACCTTCCTGTGCAACTCGAATATTACAACGAATTAAGCTTCTCCCTTTCAGATTATTTATCTACAATGAAATAAGTGGAAAAACTAGTATTAGTAGCTGATTAACCAATTTGGACTACTTGATCTCACTAAATCAGTAATCGAGCAGTAAGCTCGTAATTGATCAAATCAAGAGTATTCTTTTAACCTCTTCTCCTATAAACACATATACTATACAAACTTCTTATAAGGTCCCCCAAACACCTTGTGCTTCACAACATATACCAAATAGTATATAAAAGTGTGACAGGCAGCAAGTTCACATAACACCCAATTAAGTGGTGTATCACCACACCCTCCTTTCATACTTCAATACAACTTCACACACCCTTTTAAAAGGTCAAAGAAGTTGTTCCCAACATATACATATAAAACAGCTCATAAAACAGCCCCAAACATCCTTCAACACAATAAGAAAATATTGAACTCAAGGATTCCAATCAGCACCCTATGAGTTCTTGACAAAAGCTCACAAGCAATTCTCCTAAAGAGGGGCAAAAATGGGTCGTGACTTTACCTCAAATTCTGGAAATTTATCTCTTGATACTTCTTCAAGAACTTGAACTTCTCTTCACACTTACAAAAGAAGAAGAGAAAAGTCTCTTAATGAGCAAGAAAAGTGTGACTGCCAAACTTAGAGAGGATTGTCCTATTCTATAAACATAAAGAACATAATTCCCATAATCTTCTTAAGCTAAGCTCATAATTTATTCACTTACCTTTAGCTTAGAAGAAAAGGAAATTCCAAGAACCCTAATAAGAATTTTAGGGCTGCTGTAGAAGCTAAGATAGAGCAAGAGAGAAACTTGACAAATCTGTTTTTTTTTTCAAGTTAAAATGAAGAAATGAACTGATTATCCCTTTTAAAAGGACCTGCTTAGGCCGACTTTCTTGCTCATTTTGGGTCATAAATTATTAAGTTGGTGATGCACCTACTTGGCCATTTAACTTGGGCCTTTGTGGACTTAAGCTTATTGGGCCTTGGCTTCCCATTCTTCTCTTTTCTTTCACTTAGTTTGGGCCAAAATTTATTCAAGTGGGTGATGGTACTTGGCCCTCTAAGCTGGTCCAAAGCCTTAGTAGGTGATGCACCTACTTGGTTCCTTAGGTTGGCAAATAAGGACAAGTAGGTGACCTACTTGTCACCTACTAGCTTAGTTAAGTCAAGCAAGAAGCTCACTTATTTTATTCCATTTCCTAAATCTTAATCCCTTTTGCTTTAACTTAACACTTCACCCTAAACATTAAGCTCAAATACCACCTTATCATCTCGAGTTTAAATACTTTCATTGAGGTTAACTCGACCGTATACGTGCTGAAACATATGGGGCATTACAGCACCTTCTAATCTATGTTAAACCATCACTACTCATATAAAAAACTTGTTCCTCACTTATAAAACAAAGTCTATGTCAAGTCTATATGAATATAACTAATATACGTAGAATATGGGGTGTTACACCTTTGAATGATGATGATGAGAGGATATAAGAGAGGTCAAACTTTACTTGTCTTATGAATACAAAGGTGCCTCTAGAGTATAATGATGATGAGCCTTTGCAAGTGAATGTTGATATGATATCGCCTAGCAACATTCATGCTAGACCTATACTTCAAGGTCTAGACAAGAGGATCCAAGCCACACTCACCCTTGGAGTACAAAAGGGATCTTGGAAGAGCCTCATTACACTACAAGTGAAGCAATTCCATATTTGGATGATCGTTTGGAGCAAAGAAGAGGCTGCCAGTGAATCTACCCGGTGGTGTGACACGCACATTATCTGGTGTGAAATGCACACCACCTTCACACCTAAAGGTGTGACCAGCATAATGGCTGGTGCATTCAGCACTTTAAATGCACCTCTAGCCGCACCAGACCCATCATGGGCCCATTTTTGAAGTCTTCCAAGGTCACTTTTAGACCTTGATGTAATAGCTATAAATAGGGGTTCCCTTCCCTTTAGCTCCTTAGTTGTTGGTGAATTGATATGGAATATCTCTTTGAGAGTTTAGCTTGCTATCTTGGGTGAATTCCCAATTAGTTAATGTAGTGTAGAAATCTATTGGGTGGATTCCTAATACTACTATTGGGTAGATTCTAATAGTTTAGATGAGTGATTAAGGGTGGATTCCCTTGGTTGCTTGATAACTTCTTTTGCTTGAATTTTACATGAGAATACTCATATGTGAATTCATTTAGAGTACTTCTACCTTATTGATTATAGTTGGTTTATCATTTGGTTATTGTAATCAATTGGGAGGTGAGGGTATAAAGTCCCTTGTTGCCCATAATTGAAATTTCTTAATGTTAATCCATATATGTTTTGTTTATTTCAATTCCACGTTGGATTTCGATTAGTCTCCCTAATCAAGATCTTATAATTTGGTATTAGAGCTTAGGTTAAATGATTATTACATTAATTCTTAATCCTAGGTTCATAAATTTGAAAAAAAATTATTGAAATGGTTTTTGAGAAAATTCAAAAAAAAATTGATTTTTTGTTTTGTTTGAGTTTCTAATATATAATCGTGTTCTCTAGTATTGATTGAGTCTAGATCTAAAATTTGAGCCTGTTTGGAGAAGATTTGTAGTTTTCACCATTGTTGGGTGAACAAAAGCTTGAAGGTCCAACAAGTGGGTTTAAGATCTGGGTTCAATTGGAGATTCAAAGGTATTGAGGTTTGTTCTCCCTATCACAAGGAGTTCAAATCTTAAATTTTGTGTGAATCATAGTTGAAATCCATTGAGTTTAAAATTTGAATGTTCTTCATGTGCATAGTGTTCTTCATACCTTGAAGAAGAAGGATTTCAAATTTGGGTTCGATTGAATTTTAATTTTGCTATGATGTTCATGAATGGTTCAGAATATTACAAATATTTTCATCTTTGGACCATAGGAGATGGAATTACTTCGATAGTTTGTTCTCCTAGACAAGGGGAATTCAAATATCAAATTTAAAGAAAATCTTAGTTCAAAATCTTAACGTTCATATTGTGGGTTATTCTTAATGTTCTTGGTGTTCATGGAGTCTTGGAGAAGAAGAAGTTGAAAAAGGTGTATTTGATCCAAACAAGAAAGAAAAGAAAAGAGTAATAGGAGAAAGAGGCACATTCTCAAGATACAACCAAACATTCTCTATTGCAATGACAAAATAGTCAACATATGGAGTACAAAGGAATTGGTTGTTAAACCCATCACAAAAATAGTACCCATCAAAGGAAGGTACCACTTGGTCACACACAATGGAATAAACCAAAGGCATGCCTACTCCTTCTACATGCAATTTCAACATAAGCATTCACATCATCGAATGCAAAGAGGTAATAGAGGAAGGTATTTACCACTCTAGTCTCATCAAAGGTGTTTTCACATGCAAGAATGCTAATAAGAACATGAATTGCATCAAGCAAAGCACAACAGCGGGGAACACCTAAGGATAGAGTGATGACATTTTGGTACACTTCACTTGTTATAAGACTCACACCCACATAAGATGCATATTCACCACAAACACGAATATCATCATATGCAAAAAGATAGTAAAGAAAGGTAACAACATCAATAGTGTCAATCATGATATCCTCATAGGCAAGCTTACATTTAGGCACAAGGATCCTATCAAGCATATTCTCACATGTTTGTACACATGATAACAATATTTGGTTCAACACACAAGTGTCATCCTTTCTTTTCAGACAACTCTTCAAAGGGAGGGTATCTTCCAAAATAGGCATGCTTGGGAAGGGAACGAGGGATCTTTTAGCAACACATTCATTCAAAAACATGTGGTCCTCCCAAGAAGTTGGGTACCCTTCAATCAAGAGCTCAAGCATGCTCTCAAGAGTCCAACCTAACACTTCAAGTTATCTACCCATATGAAGGTAACAAGAAGTTGGTATCATGATCTAGGTACTAATTGTACACATGGACTCTTCAACAAACAACATATAAAATTGGCATCCCAAATTCAGGTGCCATGTAAACTAAGCACATTGGCGTCAAACAAAGATGTAAGACGCAAGACATTAACATGTTCATGATAGGGCATATAAGCACTCATTCTAAAAAGTCTACCTACCACAACATAAATGTCATCATGACTCCAAGGGTCAATTGGAACCAAAAGGGGTGGGTACATACCTTGGGTTAGAGAGGCCACCTTGACATGCTCATGTTCCAACCTTGGCTTACAAGGCATTCCCATCTCAAGAATTATCTTGGACCAATAGGATTGGTCCTCTCTTTTCTCTCTCAAGTTGGAATCCTTAAAGTTGGATCTTATGACACTTGTCATTCTATCTTTGTGAGGCAATCTTTGAGAAACCTCATTGGAAAGCAATCCTTTATGAACTTGAAAAAGAGAAGAATTAGTACTAGACAAAATGCTAGTACCTTGGTTAGTGTGCACTACAACCTCTATGTTGATGAGTCCCACTAAAGAGTGTTCCTCATCCATGTCTTTCAAGAATTTACTTGGATCCATATTCACAAGCAAGTCATCTTCCTTATTGGACAAGTCCTTCTCTTTATGTATTAGCAACACTTCTCTCTTATTACTTTCAATTCCTTCCCTTCGAATCACTTCCCATATTTCTTTCATGATTCTATAATCCTCACTCACTTGATAGGGTGTCAAGGGTGCAAGGTTAAACTTTTGTCCTCCAAATACAAATGAGTACTTGTTAGACCTCTCATGATGTTGCACATCCCTATAAAATTGCCACAGTCTACCAAGCAACTTATGACATGCTAGCATGGGCACAATATCACATAAAATCTCATCTTGATACTTTCCAATGCCAAACCTTATGGTTTCTTGCTTATTCACCTTCATCTCACCATTTTCATTGAGCCATTGTAACTTGCAGGGGAAAGGATGCTTCTCACTAGGAAGTTGCATTCGTTCAATCAAGGTTTCACTCAAAATATTGGTGCAACTCCCATTATCAATAATAAGAGCACATACCTTATCCATGATCTTGCAATGAGCATGGAACAAGTTCTCTCTTTGATCAAGCTCTTCTTTATCAAGTACCCCCATGATTCGTCTCACGACGCATGGTAAGTTCTCATTCACTTGCAAGGCTCAACATCAATTTTTGAGGCTTTATCCTCTTTCCTTACCAGGCTTACCATCTTCATATTATAGAAGTTCTCCTCTCCTCAAGAGATGAGCAAAATTTACATTTTTCTCTAACTTCTCTTCATCACAAACCAATGGTTCTTCTTCATTAAGCTCATTGTTCTTTATTTTTTCCTCACACTCCTCCTCATATCCATACAATATCCATCAAACAAGGCCACAATGGGTCTTTTATTAGGACACTCACTTGCAATATGTCCTCTACCTTGGCATCTAAAACATTTAATGGTAGAAGGACAAGGAATGTTAGGTTTCACAAATGTACCTCCTTTAGCTTTGTCATCCCCTTTCACCTTGTAGTCGGCTTTAGCTTGAGTAGCTTGACCACTACCTTTGGAGTACTCATGGTGAGACAACGACTTCCACTTATCTTCATCCTTGCTCCATGATGAAGTTGAGGTGAACTTGGGCTTGTATGCTTTCTCTTACTTCAAGTCCTTTTCAATTGTAGAGGCATCATGAAAAGCCTCCTCTAAACTAGCATAGTGTTGAAGTCTCATGGGATTTGAGATATCTTGTCTCAAGTTGGTCACAAACTGGATCACCGTGTTTAGTATAGGCTCATCAACTTTGGACCTCATTCTCAAGCTCTCGAACTCATCATAATATTCTGCAACACTCTTGGCATCTTGTTGAAGCATGTACACCTTCTTGCTGACTTCTTGATGATAAGTAGGTGTAACATACCTCACTTCCATTAACGCCAACAACTCTTGCCATGTAGGAAAATCATAAATGAGATCTCGGGCTCGTTCTCTCACTTTGGACTCCCACCATGTGGATTCCCTCAAATTGAGTAAGGGCATACTTGGCTTTCAAAGAATACGAAATGTTATTGGTGAAAAAGATCCTTTCACTTTGCAACCTCCACTCAAGGAATTCTTCTGAATCACTACTACCTTTGAATGTTGTAAGAGTAACCTTGATGGTGTGCAATCATCTATCATGGTCACCATGATCTTCTTAACGATAACCATACCTCTTGTCATAGTGGCCACCATAGCTTTCACCATGATTACCATAATGACCATCATTGTGATCATCAAACCATTCACCTCAATATCTATTACCTTGCAATCTTGCACCTTGATTCCAACCATAACCTCTGGGTTGCACTTGATCTGTCGGTATACAATAACCTTATCTTCCACCATGTTGAGGTCCATCATAGTTCCTATTAGCATTTGCTTCTCCAAACTCTTTGTAGAGTGGATTGCGGTGGCTATGGTAAGGCTCTTGGGTTTAGTTATGTGATGCATTTCAAAGTGGAGTTTGGTTTTGGTTTTCTACAAAAGGATGTTCCCCTTGTAGAGGGTAATTTGGATGAGTGGAGCTTTGTCTAACATTGTTCGGAAAGTTAGACATTAGGTAGGAGGGTTATTGGATTTGTTGGGTAGGGCTTGGGTTGTTTCGGTGGTTGTATAACTCACGTGCATGCCCCGAGGTAATAATCATTGAGGAACTCGTGTTCCTATTTGCTCCCGACCCATGATTGGTATGAGGTGAGTCCACCCGATTAGGACTCTCAACATTCACCATCCTATCCTCCATACGATCCATCCTTCCATTCACATGAGCATGCTCCCATTTAAATATGCTAATCTCCCATTCATATACGCTATTTGATTTGTTATTGAGGCAAAGGATGCCTTAATATTAAAGGAACTCTCTCATTCATAAGCACAATCAAGTGACCTTGACATTGTACCTGCAAAATTTAACACACGAGGTTAGTAGTAAAGTTCCTCACCCTCTCGTATGTGAACACTCACATACCTTCTATGTGTCTTTCAAGGATTGATAGTGAACTCCCTTTGCTCAACAAAGTCACAAGTCACCTATCCTTTATTGAGGAATGGATTCTTGTTTCCCGAAAGAAGGATGACTCAAAATCAAACGGATGGAGCCAAGAAGGTTTCCAACGAATGATCAAATGATAAAAGCTCACAAGAAATTGGTACAAAAATGAAACGGACACAAAAAGAGCTAATCATAACAAAGTAGATCAATTACTTGTTGTTAACTAGTATTAGGATTTCTAGCTGATAGAAGAATCAAAGAAATGAAACTAAGAAGATTAAACCTGAAATTTGATGGATGAAATCGATTCTTCAACTTTCAACTCGTGCCCCAGCTGATGCGATTCGCACATAGAAGAGTGCCCTTTGCACCCCAAAACAGAATGTTGATCTGCTTGGGGCAAAGTGTTGGTCGCACCTCACTTCACACCTGCCCAGGGAGAACGCTGTAGCTTCCGCCTTGTACTCATTTTTTAGCTTTTTTTGTACTTTTCTTCTTAGTACTTGCCCTTTTTGGTAAACTCTCTTTTGTACAAACACAAATACCCTTTTATTTTGCTTCTCCTTTGGATCAAACAACTTTATTTCACCTTCTTCTTCAATAACACCTTGAAGAACATCAAGAACAACTTATGAATTTCAAATTTTCAACTCTCAATTTAACTCAGAATGACTCCAAATTTGAAATGTAGCCTCTTCTCTATATAGAGAACAAAGCCCGATATATATTAGAATCAAATTAAACCAAATTGAAGAGACCCATTTTGTGTTCTTCAAGTTCTTCAAACTTCAAAAATGGTAGATCCTTCAAACCTCAACCAAATTTTACCAAATTTGAGATTCAAGCTCCTTATGAATAGGAGATCAAAGCCCAATAGGTTTGAAGTCTCAAATCAACCCCGATCTCAAACTTATTCTTCAAGCTTCTTCACTCAACAATGGTGAATTCTTTAATTCAACCCCGATGTTTTGTCTAGAAGGTTCGTATTGGTTAACACCTTGACTTCTAGAATGATGGGTTTTGAAAGCTTAAAGGAGTTATACTCTAAGGACTCTGACTTCAAGGAGATTTGTGATGAACTTGGCCAAAGGAAGCGTGTGGAACTTTTCCAAATGATTGATAGTTATTTGTTCAAGGATGGCAAGTTGTGTGTTCCTATGAGTTCATGGATTGAGCTCTTACTCAAAGAAGCTCATAGTGGTGGAATGATGGGACACTTTGGTATTACCAAGACACTTGACATTCTCTTGGGAGGACCGTTTGCCTTTGATTGAATTTGCTTACAATCGGTCTCTTCACACCTCTATTGGCATGACTCCATTTGAAGTATGTTATGGGTTTAACCCATTGATTCCATTATCCTTAACCCCTTTGTCTAGTGATATTATTGTGAGCTTAGATGTGAAGAAAATGGCAAAGGAGATGATGAAGATTCACACAAAGGTAAGGGAGGCCATGGAAAAGAACAACTCTAAGGTGGCTCTCCGACAAAACCATAGAAGGAAGAAAGTGATCTTTCAACCCAATGATTGGATTTGGGTCCACTTTCGAAAGGAAAGATTTCCATAACTTCGCAAGGGAAAGTTGAGTCCAAGGGGTGATAGCCCATACCAAGTGCTTGAAAGGATCAACGACAATGCTGACAAAATCAATCTACCATGTGAGTATAATGTCCATAATGTTTTCAATGTGAGTGATCTATCTTCTTGTGTTGTAGGTGAAGCTATGGATTCGAGGATGAATCCTTTTCAAAAAAAGAAGGATGATATGATATCGCTCGGCACATCCCCTACGAGGCCATTCACTAGGATCCAAGCCAAAGAACTCCAAGCCTTACAAGCTCTATTCATGAAGAAAGAGGCATTGGAGACCATTGAAGAGCGTAGGTCAAAGATCTACAACTTATGGATGATTGCATGGGGAGATGAGGCTGCTAGTGATCTGTTTGAAGGTCCAACTCGCACTCTCTGAGGTGCTAAATGCACACCCCATCACACAAGGCTGCAGAGGAGCTTCTGATTCAAGTGTGCGAAGAACTGTGCGACCCATACTCTTGAGGTGCTAAACGCACACCCAAACGCACCTCAAGTGCGTTGGGCCCATGTTGGGCTATCTTTCAAGGTCAATTTTGGGCCTTGGGTTCCCTTCTCTTAGCTAATCAGATTTTGATGAATATTGAATTGCTTTGAAAGCTTCATGTTGATACTCTAGTTTGTAGTCTTGGGTGGATTCCCAATTAGCTAATCTAGTGGTAGAAATCTATTGGGTGGATTCCTAATAGTACTATTGGATGGATTCCTAATAGTGTAGTTGAGTGATTAGGGGTGGATTCCTTTGATTTCTTGTTAACCTTTTTGCTTGATTAATCATAGAGTCATCCATATGTGGATTCATTTGTTTGTCTCTTTGTTCGATTTAGGAGTTATTGTTGATTGAACAAGTTCAATTGGGAGGTGAGGGTATAAAGTCCCTTGTTGCCCATAAACTTGGTTAATTAGCTTTAATTCACATATCTTTTGCTTATTTAATTTCCACATTTGAATTTCGATTAGTCTCCCTAATCGAGATCTTATCACCTTCACTTCACAATGATTACTAATTCTTTGTGGAAGAATAGATTCTTGTTAAATCAAGGAAGGACTCAAAGCAAAATATGGATGGAGCCAAGAAGTTATACAACGAGTTTGTAAATGATAAAAGCTTTGAAGGAAAAGGCACGAAATGAAAAAGGACTCAAGAACTAATCACAACTAAGTAGATCAATTACTTGTTGATAATTAGCTTTAAGAGTTCTATTTGATAAGAAGAATCAAAGAAAAGAAACAACTTGAGAATTGTTGGAGAAAATCAGATTTGCAATTGTTCGATGGTGCGGAGGCTGGTGCAAAACGCACTAGGAAAAGTGCCCAACGCACCTCACTTTGAACTACCAAACCAGAAACCAACTTGTCCCTGAGCTCCAAATGGTGCTAGCTGATGAAAACGAGTCTCATACTCTGAAACAGTCGTAGACTCCTGCATAAGGTGAGTAAACTGCTCCCTGCGACGCTCACGATCAATCTGAGGTAAGAACTTGTCCATAAAGGCCTCATAAAACTCAGACCAAGTCAAAGAAGGTGATGTAGAAGATTTGCGAGCAACCTGTTCCCTCCACCATAACTTAGCTGGACCCTCCAACTGATATGTAGTATAATCAACCCCATGAACCTCCAACAAAACCAAATGGTGCAACATCTCCTCACAGGTAGTAATAAAGTCATGTGGGTCCTGTCCAGAAGTACCATCAAACCTCAGAGGTGCTAACCTCAAAAACCTACCCAACGCCTTATGCTCCGACTCTGTCATAGTTGGGTGAGCAGCAAGAGGCTGTGCAATAGATGGGACCGGAATGACCTCCGCACGGGGAGCCACAGTAGTAGGCTACGTTCCTGAACTTTGTGCACCCAGGGCTGTCCCCTGAGCGGATGTCTGCGCTACCTCAGAAGGCCGTTTTTCAATCATACTCAAAAGTTGTAATAGTAATCCCCGAATATCTGGAGACTGAGCTGCGGCTGGAGCTGGCACAGAAGTGGGCGTTGGAGCTCGTACTGGAGCTAGTGGTACCTGGGCTGCCCCATGATCCATATGCTGCTCGGGCTCTGTCTCAACTCTAGCAGCTCTAGCAGGTGCCGCTGCTCGAGGGCATCCTCGACCACTAGCTGGAGTGGGAGGCTCATCTCCGCCTGATGTCGACGCTCTCGTACGAACCATCTGCGGAAGAATGAAGTAGAACAAATGAGATTTCCAAAAACTTCAAGGGTTCTACGCACGACACAGAAACAATGAAAGAGTCAGATTTCCTAAAATGTCACTGTAGCCTCCCGAAGATTGAGTACGAATGTCTCCGCCCCGATCCGCAGGACTCTACTAGACATTGTCTCCTATATCGATGACACCGGTGAACCTAGAGCTCTGATACCAAGCTATCACGATCCTATTTCTCGGTCATGATGGCACCTACAATCCCCCGGTAGGCGAACCAATCCCCGTAGCCCGGAACAGTTAGTAATGGGCTACTATCTGACAAATAAGCGGAAGAACAGTTTATTAAGCAAAAGTAAGGGAACAATATAAAGAGAATAGATAACAGGAATATATATATACACATATGCGGAAGCTAAACCAACCCCAAAAACCTGGTATCATAGTATAGAGCCAGAACTACATACATGGAGTGCAAACGATCCAAAACAATATATACAGATGTCTCTGAATGGTAATATAGTACATAAAGCAAAAGATAAACTAAAGCTAAGCTCCGATTGCCAAGAGCTCACCCTCAGTCTGAAGTAGTCCCCAACAGATCTCCAAGCACGAATCACAGCGATCTAACGGCGATGGCCCACGCTAGGATCTGCACCAAAAGATGCAAGGGGTAGGGTGAGCACCAAATGCGAAGCATAACGTACCCAGTAGGTATCATAGGCCGACTGGGCACATATAAGATAAAAGTGTAGTAACAGATAGAATAGTAGAAAGTAGTCACAGAAATCAACAAAAGGTACACAGGAACTAGCCCAGAGGGAAGTCAACAGAACCACATGTGAGGCCAGCAAGTAGAATATATACACCATAAGCACAGGTGAAAGAAAGAAACAACGCACCTGGGGTCCTTGTAATAACAGTGTATACATAATAAGTTTACGAAATGAACGGTATACCGGTAACCTCAAGTGTAAGAGGAAGAGGGAAAGAGTAATGATAGGCATGCTCAGAGACAGGAATCAAACTCAACTAATCATATCAATCTCAAATCCAGAAACTAACAGTCTAGCAGTAACCACTTTCATACTTAACCGTAACAGGGAATAATTCTGTAAGTAAATAGCAAGAGTCTACCTACAGTCCCCTGGCCGCCCATACAACCGAGGAACACAAATAAGTGAAAACTAACCCTTCGGCATCCCATACTATCGGAGCGTACAATCAACAAACAACAAACAAGGGTGGAGCCTCAAACAATGAATGATATGATGCATGAAGATCTCAAGTGAAATGGTATCTCTATATGTACCTCCTCCGGTCCGATCCGGCCCAGCAGATAGGTTCCATGGAAGGACACTGCCCGTATACCTCTACTCTGCCGTATACCCTTCTTTCAGCACACGCAGCCCGAAGCCCCAGGCCCGGATGGCAAGGTCCATGGAGGTCCCAGACCCCATACTAAAACTCAGTATCAAGACATGTCATCCGAAAGCAAGTCCGGGTTCAAGATAGAGACCCAGTCTCGAATATGCATGCCCAGACCCTGTCCAGGACTAAAGTAGTGGGAAAATATCTCAAAAACCCCTCCAAGGGTGCCCGGGCATAACCGGGTCTAAACACTAGAAAGTCATCTCAGGTGCTCGGTCCGACCGAGGCTAAAATCATCTCAAGTAGCAAAAAAACTCAACTAGCACCCCGGCCCTACCAAGTCTAGCGTTAATCGTAAAACTGGTGATATAAATCATAATTTTACCTTCTTTTAACCAAGAATATTCACAAGTTAAATCAAACCATTTCCAATTCATTTCCATCAAAAACGAGCCCCCAGGGCCATACAAGGTTTAGAAAATAGTGCCAGTAGGCCCGAAGCCAAAACCGTAGTAAAACATGGATAAAACCTCTTTATATGTATGGAAATGGTACGATCAAACACAATAGTTGCCCAACAGCTCACAATCAACCTATCGACCCTGCACAGGCCCATAGCTACTCAGCAAGCATAACCAGCCTAGAAGGATAATTTTATGCCCGGGACTCGCGAACATTCCAAATAGCCCACCTTCTATGTTACAGAGTCAACAAGGCCTCACAGGAGGAACAAAAGTAGGCGGGCATGAATAAAGCAGTCAAGGTATGTGGTACCGACCTAATAAACCCAACCCAAGGATGCCCATTAATACAATTTTATCCTATATATTGTAAGTCTAGTTTAAACCATAACCAACCTGCCGTCCAACGACAAGCTGCTAGGACGATGATGTCCAAGCTCGAACCACTCTAAGAAGCTCCAAAATGACAAAAATACCTTCCAACGAACGTCTGAATGCCCATAGTTCCTTCACGGAAATTGTTCCTTACGTCCTAAGCTTCGCAAACACTATATATACGCAGCTTATACTCACCTATAAAAAGTTCATAATTAAGCTTAAATCAGCAGATTTCCCAAAAGAATCATAACTTGACGAAACGTCCGTAGAACTTCATAAAAACGATCATAAAAGAGCCCCGAGATGGTTACCTTAGCAAACCAAGTGTAAAGCTTGAAGAACCACCAAGAAATACCAAGTCCTAACTTTTGAAACCAGCTCCAAACGTGGCTTATCGAAGGGGAAAATGATTGCCACGCGTAGAGATCGCGTTTCTAGGCACGGGGGCAAACTTTAGCGATAGAAATCACCAAAAACGCACCTTGATCACTCAAGAACTCTCTTGGAACCCTCCCTTATGTTTTCTCTCTGTTTCAGAACTGTTATGGTGTTTTAAAATGTGAAGTTGAGGCTTTAAATCGATTTTGACCCGACCCGGTTTGCGACCTAGTTTCTGCCAGAGAGTCCGCGGTAAAATAGTCATAACTTTTTACTCCGAGATCGGTTGGACGTGAGGTTTTGTGCGTTGGAAACTAGACTCGTAGACCTACGATTTGGTAGGTCGGGGTACTTCTAACTCTTTATATATTGAGAGAAAAGCTCTAAGACATTTGACCCAAAGTTTAGAAAATTTATTAAAGACTCTTACGATAACTTTTGCCGACTTATTTGACTTCAAAACTTATCATACAACCATAAATACCAAACAAACGGCCCGGGCACCGAACTACCGATCCCGACAAGCCTTAAATGACTTGGGGCCGCTACAAACAAGCTCTAACGGTACAAGAAAGACAAAAACTCGTAAATGACCGGAAGGGTCATTACAACATGGTAATATTAATTCTAGTTAATATAAAAAATCATGATATTTTGTAAAAACTTTTACTTGGTATACTTCTTGTATGCTATCATATTTTTACTCTTCTTCTAATAAAATTTATTACTATTAAAAAATAAATTCTAGTACATTTGTTTTAATCTGATTTTTTAATTAATTTTATTAAAAAATTAACATGAATTTAATAATTTAATATATTTACAAGGCATGATTTGTGATAAATTAGCATAAAAAAAATTGTCTTGATTATTTTATTAGCAATTACTAATACATTTAACATTTATAATAATTTAGAACATTTTAGTAAACTTACCAGTTATGATACCGTACCATACCGTCAAACCAAACACTAAAAATATTATTAAACCACAGTGAACGATACAGTCTATCCAAACATTGTACTTACAGTACCATACCATATAGTACCATACATTATGAAATCATGGGAAACAACCATCCACAGAGTGTAGTGTAGATTGACCACTGAGGATCGATCGGATGTCCACGGAGGTTGCCTACTTGGTCTAGGTGGCGTACATGCTAATGGAATACACATACAGGGAGGACTGATGAAGAGTCCTCTTTATATGCTTTAAAAATAAAAATGAGAGTGGAAAGTGTTGGAAAAGTTTTTCAATCTCCATGGCAAGTTGTGCGTAAGAATATATTTGCCGCTATATTTATGCTGGACAAACTCATGTGTGGCTAGGAGCTTTCACAAATATTCCACAAAAAAACTGATGAATTGCAACTCTTAATCTTAGCTGTATATGCAAACTATCCATCCTGCGTACATAGATTTAATTAGCTGCTGCAGTCTCATATGGCAACCTATGAAATTTCTTGCTTTCCTTTACATCTGGCAACCATTAACTTTTCTCTTCGCTAGGTTTGATGAGGAAGCGTGCAAGAGTTATTATACTGGTCTCCGCTGAGAATTTCCCTCTCTTTACATTAATATATGTAAAACCACTTGCTCAGAATAATATCTTCCTGATTCCCCTTTCATTCATAGCAGAGAGGAATCTCTATTAACTACAAAATAATTTAATTTCCTATGTATATGCTCGACCTATATACCATTGTCTTATTTAAAACAGCTTTCATACATTTCCATTCGCTACCACTCTGCATCCTACAATTTCACGAATCCTTCGCTTCTTCTCTCTGCTAACGCGGATGCCTCATTCTTTACACGGGTCAAACAAGCTTCGGTGTTGGACGATAATTGGATATCGCTTCTGCATCCTTGTCGTTGGGAAGAAAACTAATTTATCTGGTTCAGCTGGAACCCAACTGCAATCAAAAAATTTAGCACCAACATAAGTGTTTTACACTAATCGTAGTTTTGCATATTTGGAAAATGAAATCTACATAGTGTGTCAAACATACCTAAAACGAGTCACCAAGCGGTGAAGGAAAACAGAGAGTTCCACTCTAGCAAGCTCATAACCAGGACAACGCCGTGGTCCTCCGCCAAATGGTGTGAATACGTTAGGTGAGCTTGTTGATCCTGCATTACTCTGTACGTTTACACACATTTTGGTAAATGTTTATTCACGTGAGTCAAACCTTTTCTCAAATTTTATATGGAAGGGGGGAAGGTGAGGTCGATAGAGTTGTACGTAATAGAGTGAGATGGATATAGTAAAGCACCTGCCACCTCCATGGATCAAATGTACGTGCATCTTTGAAATGTTCATGGTCTAGATGAACAGCTCGGAAAGAAGCAAACACCTTCCAACCTTTTGGAATGGTATAACCTGAAAGAATGTCATAAACTTCCAACTATTTAGTACCAAATATCGATCATATCTTGTCGTTGACATAGTAATCGAACTTATCATATGCCTGGATGACCCCAAACTAATGACATTAGAGGAGAACATGCTATTCATTGTTAGGGGTTTTACTTTTCACATGTAATCTTTTCTTTACTTCAAAGTATTGCATTCAATAGTGGAAGTGCCATGTTATACACATATTGAGAGGGAAATCTTCCCTTAAATCACGAATAAGGTGATAGCAACTTACCTTTGATATTTATGTCAGTCATGGCTCTCCTGAACACTCCGCTAATTATGTTAGAGATTCGCAGAGTTTCATTAACAACCTGAACATGAAGCATAGACACACTGATAACATGAGAGCATAATAGATTATAAAATTTTGAGTAGGAGTCTGTTGATACAAAATACACTTACGCATTGAGTGAAGGGCATTGACTTGTAGTCTTCCCACTGTAAAGACTCAACTTGACCTTTTCTTAACCTAATCTCCTCGTGCTCTTCCTGCCAAAACAAGTTCAATTATAATTATAATAAAAAATTCATCTTCGCTTCCTTCCTGGCTAATGATTCTTTAATATGCGTAATTCATGGCTAATGATTCTATTAAAATGATCTTTTCCTCTAGAGACAAAATATGATCCAGTCTCATCACTCATGATCAATAATGCTCTTCCTTTCGTGTGTAAACCTGATTCAACTCAATTTACTAAGAGTAGATTGTTTGAATAAAGTATACTCTATCTGTTCACTTTTACTGGTCCACTTTAACATATCAAGAGAATTTTCTCTTTTTTTTTTTGGTTTTACCTTTAACATTAACTACTCATTCCCAAATCAAATTTTTAACATTATACACCAATTAATATAGGTATTGTGATAAAATATGCACTTCAATTATTATTTCTTAAAGAGAGTACAAAATCTACCGTGGACAACTAAAATTGAAAGAGGGAATGTTGAAGTTTAGTTGGTCGGTAAGTGCCTTGAATAATACAAACAAGTAAATTAATAAATGCTAAAGTATCAAACCAAATTAGAATTACATCAAGCAACAAAGAAACAGTAACTCTCTATATCCATATTATATGGTGTTTTTAATTTGAACATACCCTAAAAGAATTTATTTTTGCTCAACTAGTCATGACCTGCAGGGAACGTACCAGAGTCCATGAACCATATCAGCTCATTGTACTTGATCCATAGCAATAAAATCAATATCAAATATCCATATGGCTCATAGTATCCGATCCATAATAACAATAACAACATCCGTACCGATGTGGTACCCCTTAAGAAATCCACTTACTAAATTACCCCCCATCAAAATGTGCATCTTTCGAAATTGACACAATGTGTAGTGGAATTTGGAGTATTAGCCGATTAAAATTACTCCATATTTAGTGGGCGTTTGACCATGTTTCATTGTGAAATTTGAAAAAAGCTATTTTTGTCTTCGAAATAATAAATGATATTTGAAAATTGAAGTTGTGTTTGTCCATGAATACAAATTGGAGTTATTATGAATATTTGTGAGTAATTTGGAGCGAAAAATAGCTTTTTGTTGTTTTTCAAATTCTGAAATTCAACTTGAAGTTGAATTCCAAAATTTTATGGCCAAACGTATTTTTCGAAGTTGAACTCCAAAAAAAAATCAGGACCAAACGCTCCCTCAATATGGTTCTTGATTATGTAAAAATAACTCATTCATTTAAAGAGGGGTAAAGTTGAAAAAAAATTGATCTCTTCTTGATTACGTAAAAAAAATCAATTATTTGAATGAAATACAAAAATTAAAAACATCAAATAATGTGAACAGGAGGAAGGTATCACATAAGAAATGAATTTGGGTTTACAGGACAGGAAAAAGAAAAAAAAAAAGAAAGATCAGAATTCAGAGTTATTGGAAAGGAGTACGAAAAGAAAAGTTAAAAATGGTGGACATGTGGCTGTCATTAAATCAGAGCAGCAATGAGCAGACAATAGACTCAACCCTCCTATGACATTAGGAATCAGATTGAGCATTCTGCTACATAACAATTTACCAACATGCTGTCTACTTTTTTCTGACTTCTAATTTACAACCCCTCGAGAACAGCCTACGCCATTTCCTAAAGTCCTCGCCTTTCTCAACCATTTATTTATTACCCTGTGATTTTCATTCTTGAGCCAACTTAATATTTTTTTATAAAAATATTTATTAAATATCTATGTTATTAAATTAATCTTACTAATTATATTTGAGCATTTTAAATTTGACAATTAGTATTTTATGAACTCCACATATTTTAATTTATTTGACTGATTTTAACTTGACACGCAATTTAAGAAAGTAAAGAACTTTTGAATCCTGAGGTCTTAACTAAAGATATGTAAACAATATTATGTATTAAAATAACTTTTAATTTTATGGTCTTAAACATGTCAGAAAAAAGACAAAATTAAAAAATTGTAAAAAGAAAAAGAAATATTCTTTTTTAAACAAACTAAAACGAAAAATAAGACAAACAAATTAAAATTAAAAGAGTAATTTCTAAAATAAACAAGTAAAAAGAAAATCTATTTTTAGTATAGGTAACAAGTAAAATTTAAAAAAGAACAGAGGGGGTATTTCTCTGCGCCAATTCATAATACCTATTTGACTACATAAAATCTAATTTAGAAGAAAAGAACCTGAATATACCATAACATTTATATAGTTATAAGAGTTTTGAAGCATATAGTTTCAAAAGGCAGGGACACGAGGCAAGGTGTTTTATGCAGTGTGGGACGAGACATAAATCCCAAAACAAGATTTACAAAGTGTATATCTCATGTATCTTTAATTTATAATTTTATTATTAAGAAAAATAAATAAAAGTAAATTTTTTAATAATTCTACAAATAAATTATCAATAATATAGAAAAAATATTTTAGTTATTATTTGAGAAAGGTAACAACACAAAAATGATAATATATAGCTGAGATAATTTTGAAAATGAAATCATCATCTACTTTATTATCGATCACCGCATTTATTAAAATTCTTCCCATCCTTAACTAATATTTGCACTGATTATTATTTATATATTTTAAAGAATGAGAAGGATAAAAAGTGTAAGACAACAACAGAAAATGCATAAAGTTGTCCTACAAACATAATGCTATGGAATCTCTATCATACCAATTTCAAGCATAATCATCTAAAAAACTATTTATGACAGTGTCATTTTTCATGAGTTGATTTCTCTATTTATATATTTTTAAACAATCACTACAACAAAAAAACATGATAGCATAAAGTATTAATATCATTATACCAATAATAAAAAATGTGATTTATAGCAAAAATATTTTTAAAACAATAACAATTAAATTTAACATCCGAAGTGTACGCAAACACCCAGAGCTTACGCTTTTATGCTCGAGGCTTACGCCCAAAATTCTAAGGTGTACATTTCATGTCCTACGAATCTACGTCTTTCTTTTACACCCCGGAGTATTTTTTATACTCCCCACCCGGGATTCGCCCCAAAAACATTTTTGAAACACTGCTTAAGCTTGTCACAATATCAATGTGATAAAAAAAATTCATTAAAGATAAATTGAGAAGTTTAAATTAATTATTTTGTAATTTTAAAATATTATTTTTTTAAATGAACTAGAAAAAATTGATTTACATAAATTAAAATGAAGAAAGTATTGATTTATTTTTTTCCGGGAGGTAACCATCGTCTAGAAAAGATACGGCTAACAATTTTTCCATTTGGCTCAAATATTAAAAAGAAAACAAAAAGACAGACATAGGCGTGCAGAAGTTAGCTCCTTTTGTCCGGTGGTTGTACCCCTAGTTATCCGGTTTTTCTCTTTATTCGGCATAATAAGCATAGACCCGATGCTTCTGCTCTTCTTTGACTATTTCTCCCCTATACTTTCAACGCCTAATTTTTGAATATATTACATGTAAGGCCTCGTTTGGTCATAAAAATTAAAATAATTTTCACTTTTTTAAAAATTTTAAAGTTAAAGTTAGAGTTGAAATTGTGTTTGATTATAATTTTTGTATTATTTATCTAAAATTTAAATATATTTTTTAAAAAAAACATAAAATATAATTTAAAAATAAAATATAATTTAAATGGGTTATTTCATGGGAAAAAAATTAAAATTTCTTTCAAAAAAAAAGTTAAAAAGTCAAAAAAGTAAAAGTGAAAATAATGAAAATAGGTATTGAACTGTTTTCACTTTTTCAAATACAACTTCAAGTTGTGGCCAAACAACTTCAACTTTTTGAATTTTTTATGGCCAAACAACAATTTTTGAATAAAGTAAAATAATTTTTCCAAAAAAAAATGAAAACTTCTCACGACCCAACGCTAGTATCTCCAATTATACTCCAAAGAAAAATTAACATCAACATTCAAACAATTTTTCTACTACAACTTCTTTAATTTTTAATTTTTTTTATAATTGTAATGTCAAAATCAGTTTTTGCATCTAAATACATGTCATTTTCACTATCAAAAAGGTACCAAGCAACTCTTATGTATAGTGTTTTTTATATAAGTTCTAATCACGCAAGTATTATCTTAAAGAAACATAAACAATCGATGTTTGAATTAAGAAAATTTGAAAAGTTACGCCCCCGTGTTATGATATCTTTCATTTTGGGAGTACTTTTCAAGGTTTAGTCCCATTACAAATTTAAATACAAATTAATGCTGCTTCTATTACTTGGAAAATTTAATATTTTATTAACAGATTAGTTCTCCTTTTATATTCGTGATTATTATTTCAAAGATACATTTCATCGCGCTTAATTAAATAATCTACTCAAAATTTAATTTTAATAGTTGAGCATGTTGATGTGAGTCTACCTAACCGGGACACAAGCAGAGACGTCTAGGATTTCTAGAATATGGGTGCACCATTGAAAAAAAGAAGGAAAAAATATATTTACTGAAAATTAATCCCTAGTCTTCAAGGTAAATAACTCAATCTTTAACCATGTACACCATTTAGTCTTCTTGTAGCATGGGTACCAACATGTAATATTATACTAATTTTCAAATATATATATATATATATATATATATATATAATACCCAATTTTATAGAGACCACAAATTCACGTGACCCATTTTTTAAGTGTAAATTCGCCCCCGAACAGAAGTATCTTAATTTACAAAAGCGCCCTGCTTGATTAGCATCAATAATTAAAGGTCCAAACTTAGTTGTTTAATGTTATGCTTCATTGACTAATGTCAAATCTGTATATACATATAAAATTGGATATAGACAAAGTGATGTTACACCTTTTTATGATCAGTATTTCTATTTACCATCTTTTATCTCATTTTTTTGACATTTTATCTTTGTTTTCTATTTATTTTATTCATATATTCAAAAGTGAAAGTAATTAAATGCATTATTCAATTACTAAGGGATCACGTCCCTTTAAAACATCAATTAAAATTAATAGTACACATTTCAGTAAATGGAAAATGAAAAGACCAAAAGCCTTTGATTTTCCAAAAATGTTTAATTTTTAGCATCTTAAATAAGATGATTTGAGTATCTTGCTTCTTAACTTTGCCTCTTCTCGTTCTGCAATATGATTTCGTTAAGAAAATATAGAAAGAGATACTATTTCATGGTACTTTTAAACATCTTGTGTATAAAGAAAAGGATGTGATTATTAAAGGATGTGGTATAGTGGATAGGGTTGCTCGTTCTTCTTTTAATTATACCGAGAGAAAAAAGGTAGAACACGAGTAAATAAGCAGAACAATATTTGAGAGAGTTCTACCTACCTATTCAAGTGCCACCAGTACGAAGAATCAAATTGAACAACCAGATTGAAGAACATGTTTCACAGGACTATGTTTTACAGTTCTTGAGTCTAGTTTTGAGTATTGATTAAATTGAGTTGTAATCTTCATGCTTTCTTAGTCCAGTGTGTTATAAACTGGTTTAGGAGTTTAGTCTTCAAGTTGGGATAACTCGAAGACTTGGAAACCCAAGGCTTGGGAGATTTGTGTGTTTTTAGGAATTATAGTTAGTTCCTAGGGGGTTGCAAGAGTTTTGTAATCTGATTTTTAAGTCAGAGAACTTGAAGTGGGATTCAACAGTCGTCTGGGGAGATTGTTCAAAAATAGGAATTAGAGTTTATAATTCCTTAGGTTACAGGGTTTGTAATCTTTTATTGAGAGGTTCATTGTGTTTAGTGAAGTTAGGGTTAAATCCTGAGAGGTACAGGTCGTGATTTTTTACACCTTTTGTGAGTCGGGTGTTTTCCACGTAAAACTATCGTGTTCATTACTTACTGTCTTTACTGCTTCTGTTGAACACGTCAGGCAACCCGTTTCACTCATAGATAACTCGTAAGTAAAATTCACTAAAACACCAGGTCGTGTAGAATAACAGAGAGGGATCAGGGATACCAATAAAAGCTTGCAAGGGTCCATATTTGATAAACCAACAAACTTCTTTTGCCCATATTCAATATCCAGTTCCTATCTTTTTGTGGGTGCCAAATAATTACCAATGAAATATACTTGCAAAGTAAAATAATAAAGTAATGGGCATTTGATAATAATCCTGGAATAGGTATCGGATTCAATGTGGTATTGGTACGAACTTGGATGCACGTGTGATGTTGATACAACAAAGAGTCGGGACACATGGGGCTACCGAACAATCGTTTTCTTCAGCACCAATTGCCATTTTTTCTACATTGTCGGCCACAAAGGCCATTTATGAATGATATGCATTTTTTGAGGTTTAATTATCCAAATTAGACACTAAACCTTTTATTCTTATAAAAATAAGGTCCAAGATTTGTGCATCTCTTTTTGAATTTTATCAAGGAACATCCCGTATGACGGAGCTTTTATTTTTTTGGATGGGGGAGGGGAATACTGAAAGCAAGTGAATATATTGAATGAAACGACGAGGAAATTAGAGGAAGCTAGATTCGGATCACTAGCTGAGAAACATACACCAAAAATGGAGAGTATTTACCAATAACAAAAAAGTTACAAAAGGTGGCGTGATTTTTGTTCCTCGAGTACTGAAGTGTAGCAAATAAAATACTCCTTCATTTCATTTTATGTGACACTATTTGACTTGCACGATATTTAATAAAAAATAAAATAATTTTTTTTTGAAATTTGTTGTCTAAAATAATCCTTATTTCTTCGATATTTGTGTGATTGTAATTCATTTTAATTAAGGGCAAAAATAAAATTTTAAAGTTAAATTATTTCTAATTATAATAAGGTGACATTCTTTTTGGAACGAACTAAAAAAGGAACTGGACGGAGGGAGTATATTATAGTACGTAAATCAAAGGTCTTGGTTGTAAAGGGTTGGTTACTACCACTTTGGAAGAGTATATAATTTCGGGGAAGAAACATTGGTTTGTAGTTGTACTGTGGAAATCGATGCCAATTGTTTAGGCTTAGGCGGCGGAGGGGGAAAAATGAGTGGAGATCCTCCATTATTTGCTTGGATGAGAATTTAGATAAGCAGATAATTCATCTACTGAAGAAGAAAAACAGGTCAAATATGTGGGTAGCAACTTTAGGGTCCACTACACAAATTCTATTAACATTCTCTCACATACTAAAAAAATGACAATCATTGTATTTAAATTCATAAAAATTCTGATAAAGATATTTTATTTAATTTGGCAATTTATTCTTTTTTGCTCTACCATCATACAAAGTAATACTCTCTCCATAGTTTTGTTTAATTGACGCACAAAATCCCTTTTTTTTTAAATATGAAATTTATGTGATCTAAAATAAGCTTGAAACATTTACCTGGCTCTCACTTGAAGTAAAATAAAATTTCAAAGTTAATTATTTAGAAATATAAAAAGTGATAAAGAAGAGTAAAAGGCCAGACCTTAAGATGTGAGAGAGCAAGGGGTGTCTCAGTGAGGAATTTGACAGCAAGGGTCATGATGGTAGAGGTAGTTTCATAGCCAGCGACCAGCAAGGCGAGCATAAAATCCACAATTTCCTCATCGGAAAATCCTCCTCCTTCAACCCCGTCTCCTTCGAACAACGCCTCCAACATATCATTCTTACTCTCTCCTCCTCTCTCTTTCCTTCTCTCTCTCACCACTAAACCCAACGCCTCCGCTACTTTCCTTCTCGCCTGAAATATTATATATATGTATGAGTAATAATTAACACATGACCAACAAGCTAAGCAATACAATTGGATTACATACTTGAATGGCCTTGCGGTAGGTGGAAGAGAAGATAGGCAAAGGAATGGTGAAAAAGCCTTCAATGACAAGCATGTACTCTTTCATGAGGTTTTCTGTCCACTCGCATGGATCAAAACTCATCAGCTGCTTCACTGTTAGATTAAACGTTATCTGCACATCATTTAATTCCCCACATGTTAAAACTTACATTTTCTCTCTAAACACAATACATTACTCCATCCATCCCAAGAAAAGAAAAGACAATTAATTAATTATTATGGACAAGAAAACAAAAGGAGAATGATAACATCACATTCTTTCTCTGGACATGCACATGTGGTTTTATGATAATTACAACCATCTTTACTTATTACAATGCATAATAATAATAATATACTACTCCCTCGGTTCTTTTTAGTTGTCACAGTTTTCTTTTTGAGAGTCAAATAATATGAAGTTTGACCAACACTTTAATCAGTATTTTTTCATCATATTAATATGAGAAAAATTGTAACTTATAATACTTTTCATATTGTTTTTACATATATAAATTTTAATTTTAAAATATTAAATTAATTTAATATAATTGAGCTTTAAAAATTGATCCAATTAACTTTCAAAAAGCTCAATATGACAACAAAAAAGGAAAAGGAAGGGAGGGAGTACTACTCCTTTTCCTATATGTCTCCTCTTGCTCCATTAATTTGGAATACACTAAAGTTATCATACCCCACCACCAACCTTGGAAATCTGACTCATCTATCCATTTCTTAATCTCTAATTCATCAAAACTCAAGAGTCAAGACTTCATTTTGAGCCGTTTAGTTACATTTTATTAATTCATTGAATTAGTTACTCCCTTGATCGTTTTTATTTTTTTCGTGCAAGGTTTTTTGAACTCATTAAAAACTTTATTTCCTAAAGTACTCTTCTTCTTCTTCTTCTTTTAATTTAGATTAGAATTGAAAAAAATACTCAATTAATGTCTTTCTTGATTGTACAAATTTGTATGACGAGATCGAGAGATTATTACCTTCTTGGCCTCCTCCATGAGGAAGGCATGACCGGTCCAGGAATCCAAATTAAGCGTTACCAACCGGTCTATGTCGGCCAACAGATGGTCCTTGAGGATGGAAGAATTAGCAAAACTCATAGTTAAAGAATGCATTCTCTTGTGTAGAGTTCCTCTCATAAGCAACAGAGAATGCCTCCCCAGCAAATTCTGTATCGAACCGGGATAGCTGGACTCGAAAAGCCGGCCTTCGTTCTGTAAAATGAACCGGTTCGTATCCGGGTCAGCGGAGAAAACCGTCGGTTCACCAAAGACATGGGTGGTGAAAATGTTGCCGTATTTAGAAACCCGGTCATCGATGAAGGGTTCGGGGTTTTCGGTTTTGTAGGCAGATATTAACTGGAGGGTTTCTCCGACAAAGGGCAGGCCAAGAGTTCCCGGCGGGAGTCGAGTTTTACGTCGGCGAAGATGGGCCGCCGCCGTAGCCCGGAGGAGAAGAAAGGTGAAAACAGAGAGGAAAAGATAGAGAAAGAGATTGGTGGTGTCCATGTTAATTGTATAGAAAACGTTTGTGGGTGCCTTCTTTTGTACTGGTGACAACGGTGAAAACATGGAAAATGAATTAAATAGAGAAGAAAGGGTAATTTATTAATGGAAAATTGGAGATAAAGATGAGAGAGAATCTATCATGAAATCTAGGGGAAGAAAGAGAAGGTTCAGGGGGAGCAAAGTTTGGATGCCAACAAATTTATCATCGTCTGTGGGGATATTTTACTGACTTGACTAACCTATTTGTTCAAGTTTTTAACATTTACTTATTTTAAATACTCCTTCTGAATTAGGGGTGTGTAAAAATTAATTTGACCAATAAATTAAATCGATAAAAATATTATTATTTTATCAGTATCGGGTTATTGGGTTAACGATTTTATAAAAAAAATTATTGGGCTATCGGTTCGGTTTCGATTTTAAAGTTTTTGTTAATGGTTAAACCGATAACCCAATAAGATCATATTAAAATCATATTTTTATCCATAATTATAATAGTGGCTTTAGATTTTAAATATATACCCTATTATTTTTTATATTTTATTGTTGTTGTCTTAGTGTTGTTGTTATCTTTCTAAAGACATTGATTTTGTGGGGTTCAACCTATCAGTATTGTTTTTCTTTTTGAGAGATTGATAGCATTGCTACTGCATTAAAGTTTGCTAGTTAACAAGAAAGAAAAATAAGTTTGTTTTAATAATAACGTATTTGAATTTGTTTATACTCGTAATTTGTATAGAGTTTTATGCAAGAAGGTACTGTATATATGTAGATGAAAGTAAGAGAAAGCAAAAAAAAAAAATCTTATCGGTTAAACCGAAAACCAAACCGTTAAGGATCAAAATCGATTAACCGAAAATCGATAACGAATATCTTATTGGTTTGGTTATCAGTTTTTCATGTTGACAAACCAAAAACCAATAAACCGAACCGATAATATACAAAACCGAATCGAACCGACCGAATAGGAATTATTTTACTTGTCATTTCTTCTTCTTCATGTCCTTTAAAAAATATTAAATAAAAAAATTTAATTTAATTATTATTTATTATTCTTCTTATTTTAATATTTTTTACATTTATAATTAAGGATAAATATTAAAATAAATAACAATATATTTTAATTTTTTAAAATAATAAATATTATGAATTATTTATTTTTAATAAAGATGACAAATAAAATGATGCGAATGGAGTAGTAATTTTTGTTAAAATTATATTTTTATTCTTTTTATAAAATTATGTTTATATTTGATTAATTAATTAGAAAAACATTTTCATTACCTTTATTTAGAATTGACAATTAGTGTGTACGAACAAGGATACTTTTGAAATTATTGTTTATTATCACGGACATTTTTGTTTTTATTTTTTCAATTGCAGCCCTTTCATATTCGTCTTTTTGTTTACACGTGTTAAGCCATATGCCTTTCTACTAGCACTTTGTAGTTTCTCTATCTCTATGTATTTGCCTTCTCCATTGATGATACACGGTAAGGGTATCATTTTCCCTCTATCTTATTTTTCTTCATCTGTTCTTTTTCTCTTCTGTTTCTTCCGGTGTGCTTATATTGAGTGTTTTTTATTTTTATTTTTTATTATTATTATTATTATTATTATTATTATTATTATCATTATTATTATTATTATTATTATTATTATTATCATTTATCTCATATATATCATCTATCTCATAGATCTTTCACATCTATCTCATATATACCAGATTACAGGATCGAAGACCGGGCGGTAATCCGCCATAGTCTATGATCTAGCAATTCAGCATCCTTATACTGGCGCATAAACGCAGGCATAAGAACTGAAATATTCGGGAATTTTTCATATAATTTCTTAAGACTGTATGGAAGAGACTAACTCTTTTACCTGAGCAAAGGGCCTGTCAGGAACACAGCACATACTCTTATTATACTCTTGTCCAACGGTTCTAACCCAATAGCGGTTCTAACCGGACCAAGAGGCGCCCTTTTCAACACATATCTCGGGCTAAGGAGGTCATGGCTTGCTACAGGCTTGCCAGACAGAGACAATAAGAGTAGTTCTAGATCCGACTGTACCACCATCTCAGAACCAAGTCAAGAAACTTCATAAAAAATTCCTTTCTATTTTAATAAAGCTTAGATCCGTTCATGGTGCATATAGGAGAGACGTTAGGTAAGAGACATAGATATGGAAGCCGTTTAGCCGGACATAGTCCTGGCTAGGAGAAGAGAACTATTTGAAAATTTAAAAAGTAAATACCTTAGAGGACGACCAAGAGCAAGGTTGCTTGCAAATACTGATCCAAAATTTTATTAAAGTCGGAACAGCGGCAAACGCTTTCTGATATTTTTCTTACAAACTAGAGAGAAGAGAGAGAGAGCTAAGAATTTTCTGTGTGTCCTCCTACTTAACAAAATGAGGACTTATATAGAAAAAGAAATAAAACATAAGGAATCTATGTACAGTAGGGATGGGTCCCCATATGGGTCCCTAAACAGTGAATCTACTGTTTAAACAGTTTATATACTGTATAATAGTGACGTGACAGTTTATCTTCTGTCTTCCTCATATTTTGTTTTTGCCATGTCTTTTTTCCATAGCTTTCAGGGACCGCAATAGGTCTTCGGTATCCTGCAACTCTTCTGTAGAAAGTATAACTTCTTCATTGTTGCGCTGGGCTTCTTCATTGCTGGTCTCACTTCGCATTGAAGTATCATATTTATCAATCTGAGTTATGTTTTCCAGCAAATTTCTTTTTAACTCTTCCAAGTAAGCGCTTATCATCGCTTCTTTATCTCCTTCTTGAGTGGAGATTCTCCTGGCCATGTGTATAACTGAGGGATTATGGACATTAATCTTTTTCTGAGGAAGGTTTTTATACTCTTCGACAGTTTTTTCAATAGTGTCAATCAATTCATGCCCAATCATTTCTTTGGACTTAGTATCTTTTCTGAGTAATTTTTCCCAGAAATTATTGTAAAAGACCCGGTATAACGCAGAAATATTTTCTTCGGTGAAGCCGACCTCAGGAGTCCATTTATGAATCCACGGTATCGAGAATTCAATGAAGAAATAGACTTAGTCGATTTTCTCTAACCAGCAGATATGATCTGCGTGATATAATTCATTCATAAAGGGGGACACTTTTGCCCAATCTCTGTATAACTGAAGAAATATCGGGGGTAAAATGTTCACCGTAGGCCCGTGGTATGACCACCAGTTGATAAACCAATTAGGGATTGTCCCTGTAAATATTTTCGCACAGATTTTAACAAACCATGTGTGCTTGTTTCTTTCATTATTATAATAAAATACTTTATCAAAGGCTTGGATATAATCCCAGTAAGTAAAACTTATAGAAATGCCTTTAAGGCTGATCTGCCTTTCTCTCATTGTTGACATTCCCCAATCTTCAACAGATATAATCTGTTTAATAATAATTTTTGAGAAGTTATAAACTCCCTCTTCAATACTATAACCAGGACTCATGAAGTGTTGAACTTCTGCACTTCCGGTGCTTGTTAAGATTGTTTCATAATATGCCCGAGTTTTGTATGACTCACCCGGGTAGTATAACCCTTTAATTAGATACCGTTGGAATATTTTCCATGGTTCGTTTCTCCTCTGAATATCACAGTTTTCTAAAAGAAATATAATTTCTCTTTTTGGGAGTTTTTCGTAGGATTTGATATCATCATTATCCTCTTTTGTGACCGAAGCAAAGGTATCACCTTTTTGCATTTGTGCCTGCAAATATGCTTGCGCATGCTCGTATAACGGGCTATCTTTTGGAATTTCTTCCAAATTAATGACCTGCTGTGGAACAGCGGAAGATGAAGCTTCACCTTCGTTAGAAATCCTTTGATTAATTAGGCTTCTATTTCCCAGCTGTATGACCGGGTAGCTTGATCGATATGACGATCCTTGAGAACTGGTATTCTGAGAGGACCTTTCCGGGGCTGATCTTCCCCTTCCTCTTCCTCGAACTTGCCGCCAAGGCGGGTCCATCCTGTAGGGAAATACTTTAGTCATTCTGTAAAATAATCTGTTAAGTCTTCCCGGATCTCTTCTGAGTAATCATGTATAGAGAAATCTTCTCTTACAACATCATTTACAATGATTTCAACAATAAGATATTTAAGATCTTTTGGTAATATAATTACCTTTAAAATGGAAACTAAGGTCTTTTCTGAAAGGAATGTCAAATAAAACATTTTATTGGATATATTCTCTGGATAAGAAGTCAGGTAAAGAATTATCAATTCCCTTCTTATAATGGATATCAAAATCAAATGGGGCTAGTTGAGCCTGCCATCTTGCAAAAATAAGTTTAGACGCATCATGCTTAAAATCTTTGTCAAACATGTATTTGACTGATTGAGCATCAGTTTTTATTAAAAACTTCTGATTATATAAATCATCTTGAAATTTAAGGACACACTTAACAATCGTAAGCATTTCATGAGCCACAGTTGCATATTTTTTCTGGGCTTCTGTCCATTTTCCTGAATGAAATCTTATAAGATATTCATTTTTGTCATTGGGATTAATCTGTTTAAGAATCCCACCATAACCAATATTTGAAGCATCTGTTTCAATAATTTTTTGCCAAGCAGGGTTAGCAAGAGTTAAGCAGGGTAAAGACTGAACTCGTAATTTGATGTTCTTTACCAAAGTGGTGTGACTATTAGTCCACGGGGATTTATAATCCTTCTTTAACCTGTCATATAACAGAGCTAAATCACGAGAAAGATTCTTATAAAAAGAGGAGATGTAATTTAAACTACCCAAGAATCTCTATAACTGAGTTCTATCAGTAATAACGTCAGGAAACTTTGATGCAAAGTCAATGGCCCTCTGGATAGGAGTGACTTTTCCTTGACAAATAAGGTGTCCGAGAAAGCCAACTTCTGTTTGAAACAGACTCATTTTTGGTTTCGAAATAACTAAACCATTTTGTATAACGATTTTCTTGAAGATATCAAGGTGTTTTATATGCATTTCAAGGGTTTTGGAAAACACCAGAATATCATCAATATAAACAATAGTAAAATCCATATATGGATTGAAGATGTCATTCATAATTTTTGAAATTCTGATGGGGCATTTTTTAAACCGAATGGCATGACATTCCACTCGTATTGCCCAAAAGGAACATTAAAAGCAGTCCTATAAGAATGCTCTTTGAAAATCTGAATCTGCCAATAACCTGATTTTAAATCAAATTTTGAAAATATATTGGCGTCGTATAACCTGGATAATAAATCTCGTTTATTGGGAATAGGATACCTTACCCATTTTAAACATTTGTTTAAAGGTTTGTAATTTATTACTAACCTGGGCGCTCCTCGTTCCTTTTCTGCAGCATTATTTACATAAAACGCTGTGCACGACCAAGGAGACTTTGATGGTTTTATTAAACCTTTTTGCAGTAAAGTATCGATTTCCCTTTTGCAGAATTTCACTAATTCAGAATTCATTTGGCAGGGACGAGACTTGGTCGGGATATTATCCTCTGAGAAATCCTCCTCATATGGAAGAGTAACAATGTGCTTTTTGCGATTCCAAAAGGCACTGGGGTGATCTGCGCAAATATCAACGGAGATCTGCTCGGAAATTAATTTTATTTTTTCCTTTACTTTAGCAGATTTAAGAGACTCAAATATATTCACGCTAAAGAGTTCATATTGTAACGAATCAACATGTTTTTGCTTTATATTAATCAAAGCATCAATTTCACGAGTTACTGGCTCTGTGATAAAAGTATAACTTATTTTATTGTCTTCGTATGAAGCTGAAAATCCTTTGGAATCAATATTCGTAAAAGGATATATTGCATTTATAAAAGGCGTTCCAAGTATAATTGGAGGATGCAACTGATTTTTTACCAGAAAGAAGAAATGTGTAATGCAAACCTTGTTCTGGCAAATTTTTGTATTTGAAAGTTTGTACTTTATATCTAAAGCATGTCCTGATGCGAATTTTACCATATGCGCAGCTTTTTGAAAGTATTTTGAGGGGACAAGACCTTCTTGAATGCAGCTAACATCTGCCCCGCTGTCAATCATAGCAACATTAGTAATAGAGAAACTATTATCAATTAAAATGGTGCATTTAACATACCATTTGTGGGCAGTGACAACCTGCATCATTCCTAGAAACATATTAGTTTCAGGATCACTAGTAGTAGGTTCCTCATGGCAAACCTCTTTACCTTTTGAAGAACTGGCTTGAATAGGACTGATATGCGTCGGGTTATTTTCCTCAATCTGGGAAATCCTTTTGTCGCAAATAGTCTGATTATGCTTGAGAGTTTTTATTTCTCTCTTGAGATTTTCAACCTCTTCTTTTAGATCATCAAAAGAAGCATCCTTTTCAATAAAAGAATTTTTTATCATTAAACGGTTATCAACCTCTTTTAATGAGTAAGGGGCATCATATTCAAAATCATTTTTCTTGTTATTCACAAAAGGTTTTGAAGAGCCAGAATCATTAGCAGTGGCAAGATTAATAATCTTTTCAAGAAGTTTGTTATCAGTAACTTCTTTTAATAATTCAATCACATTATCAGAAGTAAACATATTAAGATTGAAATCTTGAAATTGTGATTGTAACTTGTAGATTTCATCTCCTTCAGAAGTAAACATATTAAGATTGAAATCTTGAAATTGTGATTGTAACTTGTAGATTTCATCTCCTTCACAGGTGCATATATTACCTTTGCAAGTGGTGCATGAGCTATTAACCTGTTCTTCAGGGTCAGATAAATCAATGAGATCAATATCTGATTCTGCTTCTGAATATGATTCATAATCCTCATCAGAACCGGAGGTGTATAATAAACTATAAACCTTATCATGCAGTTCTGCATCGAGTTCTAAAGCTTTAAGCTTATTCAATTTGCAATTTGGAGCAATATGCCCTTGCTTACCACATTTGTAACATTTGATTTTAGAAAGGTCTCTCCCTGACCGATCTTTGGTAAATCTATTAGATTTATGAGAGCTTCTTCTAGCGTCTCTTTCTTCTTTAGATCTTCGTCTAGATCTTCGTCTCCTGTTAGAACCTTCAGTTCTGGGAGACCGGTAGTACTCCTTTTTGCTGCTATAAGCTGCTGGTTCAGGTAAACCGAACTGTGTACAAAAGTCTCCAAGCTGAGATCTTTCCTTACGCTTATTCATCTTAAGCTGCTGTGACATAAGGAGCTCGTTGCACAAGTTTAATCCTTCTTGAGTGCAAACTCCTATTAAATACCCGTAAGTATAATCCCTATAAGGAATTTCAACGTGGTTTCCTCTTAGGGTCTTTCTAACCCTTTCTGCGAATAATGAAGGAAGGCCGTCTATGAACTTAGCTTTCCAATATTCATATTTGTTTTCGGGTAATTCCATAACCCGACTTAGAAACGTATCTTTGTACCATCTCCATTTGGTCAACGTAGGGCATTTGAGACCATTTAGTAAGGTACGAATCGTTTCATACTGTGAGGTAAATCTACCATTAAAGTGTTCTAAAATGGTAACCACAAGGGTGTAAACCGCATCTTCTCGATCCTTTTCGAGAGCAAAGCCTAGGTTATCAACACCTTCGTTAGTTGCAATTGCATTAACAATAATGGCTTTCTGTTCTACGCTTAAATAGTTATCCCACCAGCCTCTGAGCTGTCCTGTAAAACCTGCAACAATCATTTTGCAGATAGTTCTATCATTATTTTTGGTGCTTTTGCAAATAGTTGCGTACATAAGCATCCTATGGACGAGAATGGTCAACTGCCTATCTGTCAATCCATCGAGATTCCATTCGTAAATCTCGGAACCACTGTAAGACGTATTAGTCTGGTTCCAATCTCGTTCTTCTATCAAGACATCTTGGGGAGTAGGACGAGGATAATAGAAAGTATTCATCATAGGTTTAGCATAACCACTATTCTTGCGGGGGTAACCTTTAAGCTTATTGAGCTCCGAGGACACATGATTTTTATAATCACTAGTTTGATCCATTTTTTCGGAAAACTCTTTAGTCAATTCGATTGGTTTAATATTTAAACTGGAAAACTTTTTATCAAGAAGTTCTTCCAAATCATTTAATGATTTAAACTTAAAATCCTGAATCTCAGGAGGTCTTTGAATAAAGGTAGGGACCACTTTTGCTTTACTAGTTGAAGCTTCTGCTTTACTAGTTGAAGCAACATTGGTCTTAGCTATATCAACTTTTATATCCTTTATTAAAATAGTCATTTCACCTAGTTTTTTATCGAGAGAGATAATATGTTCTCCCAAAACTTTGACATATAAACCCAAATAATTATTTTGAGAAATGAGCTTATTAATCTCAGAAATACTTATAGAAGCAATTTCTTCCTCGATAAATTTTTGGAAAGCATTGAAAGTTATACCTGTATTATTAGGTAAAACAAAAGCAGACTGCGGAGGATAAATGGCTGTTATTAACTTCCCATTAGATTCGTGATAAGTCCTTTCAATAACATTGACATATAAAGGCAGATAAGTGGTTATAAACCAAGGAACAAAATGCATAATTTGATTATGCAATGCACAAGTTTCATAAAACTCTTGAGAAATATTGTTCATATCTTGTTTGCTATAAGAATCAAAAAACCAAGTTTTAAACTTATTCCACCTTTTATCAAAAAATTCTTTTTGAATATGTTTTCTTGCCAGGGAACCTGGGCTAAAATCAATTTGGTGTGGAATCATTAAAACTTATTAACGTCAAACTCCATTTCAGAAGGAGTTGGAAAGTCCTTATCAAAACTGTCATCAGGAATATCATTAACCTGCACAATATTAGAACCTGGGTTAATTTTAACCTTTTCAATAACTGAGTTATTATCAGATTCTAAAGTGTGAAGAGAAGCAGCACCAATTTCGTGCTGGACCATAAATTGGGTCAATAGGAGAAATATGTTGAATATCCGGCAAAAATCTGTGACTGAGAGATCGCCTGTTATTAACAGAACTGACCGGAGGCATGAGCCTATGGTTAGACAGGGACTGTCTATGAGGAGCATAGCTACCTTCTGTGAACTGGATGCACACCTTTCCATCGGGATTTTGAGAAATATGAGAATACTCTGAATTTGTGACCGTATCTGTTAATTGACTTGGGGATATTACCGAATCAAGAGTCCAAGTCATTGGGAAATTAATTCTTCCCACTTGATAGGTCTCCTGGTGGTGACCTTAGATCTTGCAAAATTTATTTCCATCAAAATAGTTTGATCGGAAGTATCGTATAACTTGCACTTTGGATTCAAGGTTGATAATAACTTGAAATAAATTCTATAAGATAAACTTATGAGTTCTGAACCTGGCACATAGTTATAACCATGTGTTTTAACATTTAATGTTAAAGCATCAAGAATATTGATATCAGATAAAGATAACTGCAAATTAGGTTGTGTATTGAAATAAACTGGACCATAGGCCACAGTAGATTCAATCGAACCCATAAGAGACTGTCGAAAATTTAAATTTCTAGCATCTCTGAGAGCAGCTAGGAACGTCTCCGGTAACCCTTTAAGGGTGAGGGGTTTAAAAGCAATTTGAACCATGCCAATATGCAGATAATTATACTGATTTTTATAAAGATCAATATCTCATTTATTTAATAAACGAATAGTCTGTTCAGAAGAATTTAACGCTAAAGATTGTTCAGTCGTTTTAATCAACTGCTTAGTAGATAGTTTATCAAACCAACCATAATCATAAATGGTTTTAATAGGAACTTTAGGAATCGTCCATTTGTTTAACAAATCAAGGTTTTGAGGTATATCTACCTCCTCGAGTCTAGTACTTTTAGTACTCAATTCTCCGAGATCCATAAAATCAAGGAAGTTCCATATCTACATCAAATACTTTCACATCTATCTCATATATACCATGAACAAATTCTAGGCTCTGATATATCATATCAGATCATCTATCAGAAAATTCTTAGCTCTCTCTCTCTTCTCTCTAGTTTGTAAGAAAAATATCAGAAAGCGTTTGCCGCTGTTCCGACTTTAATAAAATTTTGGATCAGTATTTGCAAGCAACCTTGCTCTTGGTCGTCCTCTAAGGTATTTACTTTTTAAATTTTCAAATAGTTCTCTTCTCCTAGCCAGGACTATGTCCGGCTAAACGGCTTCCATATCTATGTCTCTTACCTAACGTCTCTCCTATATGCACCATGAACGGATCTAAGCTTTATTAAATTAGAAAGGAATTTTTTATGAAGTTTCTTGACTTGGTTCTGAGATGGTGGTACAGTCGGATCTAGAACTACTCTTATTGTCTCTGTCTGGCAAGCCTGTAGCAAGCCATGACCTCCTTAGCCCGCCAGATTACAGGATCGGAGACCGGGCGGTAATCCGCCATAGTCTATGATCTAGCAATTCAGCATCCTTATACTGGCGCATAAACGCAGGCATAAGAACTGAAATATTCGGGAATTTTTCATATAATTTCTTAAGACTGTATGGAAGAGACTAACTCTTTTACCTGAGCAAAGGGCCTGTCAGGAACACAGCACATACTCTTATTATACTGTCCATTTATGAATCCACGGTATCGAGAATTCAATGAAGAAATAATTATGAGATTCTAGTCTAGCTTTCAATTTAAGTTTTACCTTCATGCCTCTTATATTATATTTTATTTTTTATGTTCGATCGGCCTATAACACCTATTGGGTACCGTGTTTTGGTACTCATATTACACTTCTGTATTTTTTTTATGTTGCACCTAGTACGAGTCATCCTCGCTAATCATTTGCTCGTTCGTGGCATGTTGTTGTTTGGATCATGGTGAGCTCCCAGCATTTAGAGATTTACTGCTTTCCCTCTTGGAATGACTGTCTTTATTTTGTATTCTAATAGACAGTTGTATTTTATTTAGCCTTATTCTCGTACTTAAAGGCTCTTGTACTGGTGAAATCAGGTCCGGGATTGATTCCTTATATATATTTTCTTTGGGCTCGTATTGTATATTTTATACTGTTATGTATATCTATACTTGTAGCTTATTTATCTTATTATTCTGCCTCCGTATTTTTTATGTTAGGCTTTATTGTAAATCATCGCTTTGAATTTTGGCTTGCCTACTGGGGGTTATAGTAGGCGTCATCATGACCCGCTCGTGACATTGAGGTGCTCAGAATCGGCAATAGACACATCATGAGGTTCTCCCACATTCAGTATTGGTGAGGCAGTCTTGCTTTCAGAGAGCTTTATTTTATCTATCACTCATTAGTTACTGTTAGTAGAGCATCAAGATAGTATGGGGCCTTGTCTGGATAAATTATTTTCATATGATAGAAGCATGATAGACGAGTCGGTACAATATTAATTTTCAGTTCAGTTTTAAAGGTATTTATGACTTTCAGATTTCATTTATTAAGACATTGATTTTGCTTTCAAAAGAATTGCATGCTCACTGTATTTAAAAAAATTCGTAGAGTTAGTAAGTATTTAGTTAGTAGTAAGTCAGGTCGAAGGCCCACTCAGACCAGTAGTGGTTCTGAGTACCAGTTACTCCCATGGTGTATGCCCTCGAGGCATGACAGTTACCTAGTGAGACTAGAGAGATTGTCTTTGATAGACCCTCAACTCAATAAAATAACAATGATACATGACTCTGAATTTTTAAAAAATAAGTAGTGATTATGTTGATGAATAGAGGAAAAGCAAAAAAGGAAGCAAAGAGGGAAAGGAGAGAGAACTTACGGAGCAAGCAGAAAATGAACAGAGGCAGGTCACTTCAGTCCCTTGGGAATGAACCCCGGCCACCTACCAGAGAAAGATTACCAGAAAAATCAGAAGAAGATAAAGATAGAGAGAGAGAAGGTGGCTGGAAGCACATGCCAGTTACAAGTGAAGAAGATAGACAAAATTGGGACAACACAAGCCATGGGTGGATCTGAAAAATGACTCAAAGGTCACAAGATAAATTTCACACTCAACTCACCGGAAACATCTTGCATAGACGGCGAGAAGGAGAAGAGAAGAGTAAAGGACACGCTAAAACAATGTTCAGCTTTGTATACTTATTTGAAAATCTTTTAGAGTTTCTCATTTGGATCGAGCTTTTTTTTGGCTCGGTCATTATTTGTACAGACTGAACCTTGCCCTATTTCTTTTTATTTTGAACCATTAATAAAATAATTCACGGACCAATAAAAATTTTAACCAAAAAAAAATTATGTTCTTTTCTTTGCCTATAGACAACTAGAAGTTGAACTAAACCATCCATGTTTTGTTTGTATAGTTCGATCATTTTGATCATGACTAAATTAAATATTAGTTAATTATTTTCATCCAAATAAATTTAATTACTAAAATATTATAAATTTAATTTGTGGTATTAGAATATAAATCTTTTCCAAGATATATGTCAATGCTTCAGGAAAATCTGCGACTAAAATTCTGTCAAGGTTCTAAGTGAATTTTCGAGCTCTATTTTCCAGGATAATAACTTTGAGGATCTTATATATCAATTTATGCTAAATGATCGTTTTAATAATATGAAGCATAGGCCTTGAGAGGTTGTTTTGATTGCTGCATTTTAAATTTTATGATTTAAACAAGATTGAAATTCTACTGAAAGTGCATTATGTTCGACTGTTGATTTTTGTTTATTAAATAAATTTCTTGCTGATATTCCTTGTGAAATGTTAGGATGATTGTGTATGTTAGTTCGATTTGAGGTGCAAAGATGAAATCTTCACATTGAAAGTTAAAAATGGTAACTCAATTTCATCAATATGAATATGCAAGTTTATACATTACTCAAAGAATAAATATTGCAGTTCGATAATTTGTGATATATGAAGATTCTTGGATATAATATGATAGCTCATGTTAGTACTTTTGATATACCAAGGTAGCTTGTAGAATTCAAAAGAAAAATTTCTGCTTAAGCGTGAAGAAGAATCTTCAAAATTAGTTGTTGTACTATTATTTCTTGGTAATTTGAATACCCATATCTGGGAGTTAAGCAGGAACCCAATGTTCAATGATGGTTTCATCCTTATAGACGATTTAATAAGCTATCAATGGATTAAATCACTTTTGTTTTCATTCTTCATATCTACTGTCATAGTTATTCTCAAAATTTACTACGTCATGTTTTATTTCTATGTTATCATACATAAACTTATATATCTTGTTCACGTGATCTCATATATGTAAGTTGTAGTGTTGGTTTCGTGCACAACAAGGGCCTCCATGTCTAGTTAATATTAAAGCAATACTTACCTAATGTTTAAAAAATATTTTTGAGGTTGAGTATTTTTTAGCTCCTAAGAAGTAGTTTCTAATTTTCTTTTTTTCTTTTTGGTAAATTATGGACCAAAGTCTTTTTTATTGATTAAAAGAGTTTGGGCTTAATTGAGTTCATTCCAAACAAAAGCAGAAAATAAATATTTACAACCTGACCCGATTCAAAAGTGACCGGGTTCAGGTGAATAAAATATGACCTTAAAGAATAGGGTTTCCTAACTTGCTTTTCACTCTTCTCCTTCTCTCCTTTCATTTTCTGCCTCTTGTGAAGATGTCTCTGATGGCCATACCCAACTCTGGTCTCCATCGCCTTCTCTTGTAGGTGTTGAATCTATTGCATCGATGGTGGAGCTATTGTTTCTTGCTCAGCTTTCAAAGGTATGGCTTCTTCCTCCTCCTGTTTTCTTATGTCCTTTGTATCTTTGGGATCTGGCTTGATTTTTTTCTTTCTTAGGTGTATCATCCAGTGGAAAATCAAGGGGTTATCTATGACTCGATAGAGAGTTTGAACCGGGCAGCTCAGCATCATAGTTCTTACTCTCTATGCCTTTCTCCATTTCCTTTGTTTTACGGGCTAACAATCTTTATTTTCTCAGTTGAAGCAGTGGTGGAGAAATCCAAGTTGCTCTCATTCTCCTTCCTTTTGCACTCTTTGCTGGCTGCTGAGTGTAACTTGCAGATCTGGTTCCTCTACTCTCGCTTTTTGTTGGTGCTTATATCACTTTTTGTTGGCTGACATAGCTTAGGATAGTTAGTTTTATCATAGCTATTTTGCCTTTAGTATGGCCACAAACTGTTCTGTAAATATAATAGCTATGAGACTCAGTGGCTTTTAATTTCTTTCCTGTCATGCTCAGTTGTTGTTGGATATGTTAATCCTTCTTGTTCTGATTCTGATTGCTGGTATCTGTCTTTTATCCATGTTTAGCAATTTATTTCCCATGCTTGGTAGTTGATTGAAGTTGTGAAATTATTGGGTGCTCTCACTGTTTATAGCTGTGTTAGTGATATAATCTTCTAGCTGATTGGATTCTCTGAATGTATGATTGAATATGAACCTTATCTACTCTATCATGTCATGTATTTCCTCCATCTTGTCTATTAGCTCCCATGGGATTCTCCACTCTCCTTATATCATCTTCTTGAGACTCAAGGAGTCTATTTCAAGAATAATTTGGTGGAATCCATGTTCCCAGCTGTCACGATCCGATTTCTCGGTCATGATGGAACCTACACCCCCCAGTAGGCGAATCAATTTAGCCCAGGACAATTAGTAATGGGCTACTATCTAACAAATAAGCGAAAGAATAGTTTGATAAGAAAAAGTAAGGGAACAAGATGAAGAGAATAGATAACATGAATATATATATATATACATATGCGGAAACTAAACCAAACCCCAAGACCTGGTATCATAGTATAGAGCCAGAACTACATACATAGAGTGCAACGATGCAAAACAATATATACAGATGTCTCTGAATGGTAATAGAGTACATAAAGCAAAAGATAAACTGAAGCTAAGCTCCGATCGCCAAGAGCTCACCCTCAGTCTGAAGTAGTCCCCGACAGATCTCCAAGCACGAATCACAGTGATCTAACCGCGATGGCCCACGCTAGGATCTGCACCAAAAGATGCAGGGGGTAGGGTGAGCACCAAATGCGAAGCATAAGGTACCCAGTAGGTATCATAGGCCGACTGGGCACATATAAGATAAAAGCGTAGTAACAGACAGAATAGGAACAAGTAGTCACATAAATCAACGAAAGGTACACAAGAACTAGCCCGGAGGGAAATCAACAGAACCACATGTGAGGCCAGCACGCAGAATATATAGACCATAGGCACAGGTGAAAGTAAGAAATAACGCACCTGGGGTCCTTGCAATAACAGTGTATACATAATAAGTTTACGAAATGGACGGTATACCGGTAACCTCAAGTGTAAGAAGAAGAGAGAAAGAGTAATGATAGGCATGCTCAGAGACAGGAATCAAACTCAACTAATCATATCAATCTCAAATCCAGAAACTGACAGCCTAGCGGTAACCAATTTCATACTTAACCGTAACAGGGAACAATTCTGTAAGTAAATAGCAAGAGTCTACCTACAGTCCCCCGGCCGCCCAAACAACCGAGGAACACAAACAAGTGAAAACAAACCCTCCGGCATCCCATACTACCGGAGCGTACAATCAACAAACAACAAAAAAGGGTGGATCCTCAAACAATGAATGATATGATGCATGAAGATCTCAAGTGAAATGGTATCTCTGTATGTACCTCCTCCGGCGCCGATCCGGCCCAGCAGGTAGGTTTCATGGAAGGACACTGCCCGTATACCTCTACTCCACCATATACCCTTCCTCCGACACACGCAGCCCGAAGCCCCAGGCCCGGATGGCAAGGTCCATGGAGGTCCCCGACCCCATACTAAAACTCAGTATCAAAACATGTCATCCGGAAGCAAGTTCGGTTTCAAGATAGAGACCAAGTCTCGAGTATGCATGTCCAGACCCTATCCAGGACTAAAGTTGTAGGAGAATATCTCAAAAACCCCTCCAAGGGTGCCCGGGCATAACCGGGTCTAAACAGTAGAAAGTCATCTCGGGTGCTCGGTCTGACCGAGGCTAAAATTATCTCAGGTAGCAAGAAAACTCAACTAGCACCCCGGCCCTGCCGAGTCTAGCGTTAATCATATTACTGGTGACATAAATCATAATTTTACCTTCTTTTGCCCAAGAATATTCACAAGTTAAATCAAACCATTTCCAAATCATTTCCATCAAAAACGGGGCCCCGGGGCCATGCAAGGTTTAGAAAATAGTGCCAGTAGGCCCGAAGCAAAAACCGTAGTAAAACATGGATAAAACCTCTTTATATGCATGGAAATGGTATGATCAAACACAATAGCTGCCCAGCAGCTCCCAATCAACCTATCGACCCTGCACAGGCCCATAGCTACTCAGCAAGCATAACCAGCCTAGAAGGATAATTCTATGCCTGGGACTCGCGAACATTCCCAATATCCCACCTTCTATGTTCCAGAGTCAACAAGGCCTCACAGGACCACAAGGGTAAATAACACATATCGGCAAGTACTACAAGCAACGGAGGAACAAAAGTAGGCGGACATGAATAAAGTGGTCAAGGTCTGTGGTACCAACCTAATAATCCAACCCAAGGATGCCAGCAAGTATAATTTTATCCGATATATGCTAAGTCTAGGGAGTTTAAACCATAACCTACCTGTCTTCCGATGATAAGCTCGAACCTCTTCGAAAAAAAAGCTCTGAAATAAAATCAAACTCGAACTCGGGCTTGAATAACTTGACGTAGATAATTGATTTTCCTTTTGGTACTCAAATGTAGCACCGAAATATTTTTCCTACTAAATTCTTGCTCTAGTGTCAATGTGAGTATACGTTGCAGCCAACATGTGCCTCTATAAGAAAATAAATTGAATGAACCATGTTTGGAGTTCAAATATATAGCAGTAGTAACTTTAGCTTGTTGAAAGGAAATCAATGGAAATAAGTGATGAAATCAGCAACCATTTCTACCTAGACTGCAACCAATTTGAAAGTACCTGGGTGGCTTCACAATTATTAATTATATATCCATAAGTTCTCTTTATTTCTTTAAAGGAAAAGGTGACCAATATTTAATGACTAATGTTGCTTCATTCTGCTCTTGATACCACGTGGGGATGGTGTGTCAATATCACCCCCTCCTTATCCGTTTATTTGGATGGACATATGATACGTATATACTCGGATATTGCATAGGATCGTGGTAAAATAAATATAATATTTTGAATATACCATAATTAATAGAAAATCGTATTATAATAATAGCTTTCAACATAACTAAATTTACTATCTCCGTTAAAATATTACAATGTATAAAAACCTTATAAAATAAATACATACACAATTATATCATAATAAAAGTATTTTTCATAGACCTTTAAAATATTTTAGGAAGGCAATAAAATATAACTTTTTACCACATTCAATCTTTAAAATAAAATATTTTCAAATATGCGCGATGTTAATAAAATTATTAAATTTAGGCTCGCAAGCCCTTGATACGGAATGGAGGTTAAGGTTATACGAACACAATTTATCATCGCACGATCTCGATACTAAGCTCCTACGGAACAAGGAAAGCGTAAACGCGGGAATGACCAGAAGGGTCATTACATCATCCACTACTAAAAGGGACTTTCGTCCTCGAAAGTCAAGGACAAGGAAGTACCTGAAGGCTCAAACAGCTGTGGATATTGAGCCCGCATATATCTCTCGGTCTCCCAGGTAGCTTCCTCGACTGGACGGTGCCTCCACTGAACCTTAATAACCGGGATCTCTCGAGACCTCAATCCCCTGACATCTCTGGCCAAAATAGCTGCCGGCTCCTCAACAAAGGCTAAACCCTCACCCAACTGAACTGAATCCCACTATAACACATGAGACTCATCTGGGACATACCGACGCAACATCGAAACATGAAATACAGGATGTATAGCTGAAAACATCGGAGGCAAGGCTAGCTGATAGGCAACGCTACCAACCCTCTGAAGAATCTCAAACGGCCCAATATACCTGGGGCTAAGCTTTCCCTGCCTACCAAATCTCATCACGCCGTTCATAGGCGATACACGGAGAAACACCAAGTCACCGACACTAAACTCCAAGGCACAAAGCCTATGATCAGCATAACTCTTCTGCCTGCTCTGAGCTGTCCGAAGTCTGTCCTGAATCGCTCGGACCCGATCTAAGGAATCTCGAAGCAAATCTGTACTCTATGGCCTAGAATCAAAACCATCAAACCAACCTACCGGTGATCTGCAACGCCTGCCATACAAAGCCTCAAAAGGTGCCATGCCAATACTCGAATGGAAACTGTTATTATAAGCAAACTCTGCCAAGGGAACAAACTGATCCCAGGAACCTCCAAAGTCAAGAACACAGGCCCGAAGAATGTCCTCCAGGACCTGAATGGTCCTCTTGGACTGGCCATCTGTCTGAGGGTGGAAAGAGGTACTAAGATGAACCTCTGTACCCAAATCTCGCTGAATAGCCCTCCAGAACTGAGATGTGAACTGAGTGTCGCAGTCTGAAATGATAGAAATTGGGACCCCGTGCAATCGAACAATCTCACGAAGGTAGATCTGAGCTAACCTCTCTGCACCATAAAAAGTCTGAACCTGCAAGAAATGTGCTGACTTAGTCAGCCTATCAACAATCACCCATATGGAATCAAACCCATGAGAAGTACGAGGCAAACCAACAACGAAGTCCATAGTAATCCCTTCCTACTTCCACTCAGGAATGGGAAGTCACTGCATCAAACCACCAGGTCTCATGTGCTCAAACTTAACCTGCTGACAGTTCAAGCACCGAGATACAAACTCCGCTATGTCCCACTTCATACCACTCCACCAGTAAAGCTGTTTCAAGTCTCTATACATCTTTGCTGTGCCAGGGTGAATGGAGTATCTAGTACAATGTGCCTCATGAAGTATCAACTGAATCAAATCACTAATCCTCGGAATACAAAGGCGACTATCAAACCTCAGAACCCCATCTAAATCTAGAATAGCCCGACTGGTCTCACCCTGAACAACCCGATCACAAAGGTAACACAACTGCTGACTAATCCTCAAACTGACGGCTCTGAATCTGATCAATCAAAGTAGAACGAACCTCAATATTGGCGAGAATTCTGCTAGGATCCGACAAGTCAAGCCTAACCAAATGGTTAGCCAAGGACTGGATGTCCAAGGCCAACGATCGCTCTGAAACTGAGAGAGAAGCTAGGCTACCCATACTCACTACCTTCCGACTCAAGGCATCTGCTACCACATTTGTCTTGCCCGGATGATACAGAATAGTGAAGTCATAGTCCTTCAGTAACTCAACCCATCTCCTTTGTCTCGAGTTTAACTCTCGTTGACTCGTGATATACTGAAGACTACGATGTTCAGTGAAGATCTCACAGTGAACTCCATATAGGTAATGCCTCCAGATCTTGAGCGCGAAAACTATCGCTGCCAACTCCAAGTCATGAGTGGGGTAGTTGCGCTCGTGAACCTTCAGCTGCCTCGATGCATATACTATTACTCGACCCTGCTACATCAACACACAACCAAGACCAACCCCAGAAGTATCACAGTACACAGAGAAGCTCTGACCCTCAACCGAGAAAGTCAAAACTGGAGCTGAAGTCAATAAGTCCTTAAACCTCTGGAAGCTATCCTCGCACTGGTCTGACCACTGAAATGGGACATCCTTCCTAATCAACATAGTCAAGGGTGCTGCTTCGGAAGAAAATCCCTGAACGAAGCGTCTGTAGTAACCTGCTAACCCAATAAAACTGCGAACCTCAGTAATAGTAGTAGGTCTAGGCCACTCACAAACCACTGAAATCTTTCCCGGATCAACCCTAATCCCATCCTTAGACACCACGTGCCCTAGGAATGAAACTGACTCAAGCCAAAACTCGCACTTTGAGAACTTGGCATAAAGCCGATGATCTCTCAAAGTTTGGAGTATAACCCTCAAGTGCTGCTCATGCTCATCTCTACTACGCGAGTATACCAAGATGTCGTCTATAAAACTATCACAAATGAGTCCAAATACGGGCCAAGAACCCTGTGCATCAAGTTCATAAAGGCTGCGGGGGCATTAGTCAACCCAAAAGACATCACCAGGAACTCATAATGGCCATAACATGTCCTGAATGCTGTCTTAGGGATGTCCTCCGCCCTAATCCTCAACTGATGGTAGCCAGACCTCAAATCAATCTTCGAAAACACAGCTGAACCCTGAAGCTGGTCACACAAGTCATCAATCCGTGGCATCGGATACCTATTCTTCACTGTTACCCTATTCAGCTGCCGATAATCAATACACATGCGCATCGACCCATCCTTCTTCTTCACGAAGAGAACAGGAGCACCCCAAGGTGACACACTCGGTCTAATAAACCCCTTAGCTAACAAATCCTGGAGCTGCTCCTTAAGCTCCCTCAACTCAGCCGGAGCCATACGGTAAGGGGAAATAGAAATGGGCCTTGTGCCCGGCTCTAGCTCAATAGCGAAATCAATATCTCTCTCAGGTAGAAGGCCTGGCAGGTCGGTAGGAAACACATCAAGGAAGTCTCTGACCACAGGAACAGACTCAGGAGAAGTAGGGGCAACACTAACATCTCGAACATATGCTGGATAAGCTAAACACCCACGGGAAATCAACTTCCTAGCTCGAAGACAAGAGATGATCCCAGATGGTGCATGGCTAACAGAACCCTGCCACACAACCGGGGATACACCGGGCACAAACTATGGTAATGGTCTTGGCATAACAATCCAAAACCACACGGTGAGGTGATAACCAGTCCATGCCCAGTATCACATCAAAATCTAGCATATCAAGAATCATCAAATCACCCCAAGTCTCTGAATCACCAATAGATAGCATACAAGATCTCACAATCCGATCCACTACTAAAGAATCTCATACTGGGGTCAAAACAGAAACAGGAACAGATAATGGCTCACTAGCCAACCCCAAACAACACACAAAGTAGGCAGATACATATGAACAAGTGGATCCAGGATCAAATAAAGCCATAGCAGACTGATGGCACACAAAAATCGTACCTGTAATCACAACATCTGAGGCTTCTGCCTCTGGTCTCCTAGGGACCGCGTAAAACTGACGACGACCTTCACCTGCCCGATCGCTATCTCTACCACCTGCTCTGCCGCGCGGAGCACCACCTTTACCCTGACGACCACCCCCTCTAGATAGAGGCTGAACTGCTCGTAAAGGCTCGGCCAACTGAACTGTACCCTGCTGAGGGCAATTTCTAGCAAAATGACCAATCACACCACAAGTAAAACAATCCCCTGGCAACCTACTCGGTCGAGATGAACCAGCAGATCCCGTATGACCACCACGGCCTGATGCCCCAGAAACTGTACCTCTTGAAGACTGGCCGCTATAGCCCTGATGGCTGCTCTGACCCTGCTCGAATTGGGAACTATCGAAAGTCTGAAGGGAAGCCTGAACCAGTCGGTTGGACTGACCCTGGTGCTGCTGTGGCTGATAACTCCGGCTCCACTGGCCAGAACCTCTACCACCATATCTGGAACCACTGTAGACACCCTGATGTCGAGGCCTCTTATCTCTGGACCCCTGATCATGTTGCTGTAAGTCCTCCACAGTGCGGGCATAGTTTACGATAGCCTGAAATGACCGACCACCGGCAATCAATATCTCAGCTGGCTGCCTGATCTCTGGCCTCAAACCCCATACAAATATGTGAATCCTATTTGCCTCGATAGGAATGATCATAGCTCCAAACGGTGCTAGCTGATAAAAATGGGTCTCATACTCCGAGACAATTGTAGACTCCTGCATAAGGTGAGTAAACTGCTCCCTGCGACACTCACGATCACTCTGAGGTAGGAACTTAGCCATAAAGGCCTCATAAAACTCAAACCAGGTCAAAGGAGGTGACGATGGTGGTCTACAAGCAACATAGGCCCTCCACCATAACTTCGCTGGGCCCTTCAGCTGATAGGTAGTATAACCAACCCCATGAGTCTCCAACAATCCAAATGATGCAACATCTCCTCACATGTAGTAATAAAGTCATGTGGATCTTGTCCAGAAGTACCAGCAAACCTCGGAGGTGCTAACCTCAAAAACCTACCCAACGCCTTCTGCTCTGACTCTGTCATAGCTGGGCGAGGAGCAAGAGGCTGTTCAACTGATGGAACCGGAATGACCTCCGCACGGGGAGCCATAGTAGCAGGCTGTGCTCCTGAACTCTGTGCACCCAGGGCTGCCCCCTGAGAGGATGTCTGTGCTACCTCAGAAGGCCGCTCTCCAATTATACCCAAAAGCTGTAATAGTAATCTCCGAATATTTGGAGGCTGAGCTGCAGTTGGAGCTGGCATAGAAGTGGGCACTGGGGCTGGCACTGAAGCTGGTGGTACCTGGGCTGCCCCTGATCCACAGGCTGCTCGGGCTCTATCTCAACTCTAACAGCTCTAGCAGGTGCCACTGCTCGAGGGCGTCCTCGACCCTTAGCTGGAGTGGGAGGCTCATCTCCGCCTGATGTCGATGATCTCGTACGAACCATCTGCGGAAGAATAAAGTAGAATAAATGAGATTTCCAGAAACTTCAAGGGTCCTACACACGACACAGAAGTAATGAAAGAGTCAAATTTCCTAAAATGTCACTGTAGCCTCCCAAAGATTGAGTACGGACGTCTCCGCCCCGATCCGCAGGACTCTACTAGACATTGGCTCATAAACCGATGACACCGGTGAACCTAGGGCTCTGATACTAAGCTGTCAGGACCCGATTTCTCGGTCATGATGGCACCTACAACCCCTCAGTAGGCGAACCAATTCCCGTAGCCCAAGACGGTTAGGAATAGCTTTCAACATAACTAAATTTACTATCTCCGTTAAAATATTACAATGTATAAAAACCTTATAAAATAAATACATACACAATTATATCATAATAAAAGTATTTTTCATAGACCTTTAAAATATTTTAGGAAGGCAATAAAATATAACTTTTTACCGCATTCAATCTTTAAAATAAAATATTTTCAAATACGCGCGATGTTAATAAAATTATTAAATTTAGGCTCGCAGGGGATAAGTCATTCGACTCATTCACATCCAGATCATGAATGTTTGGAATCCATATTATGCAAGGAGACATTGCTTTTGCTAATTCGAATTGAAGGGTGATATAAAATCGGTCTATTTCCGGCATCATATCCACAGTTAGCCCATTCATCCTAGTTAGCAGTTCCAGCTCCGTATCAAGGTCACGATCGATATCGTCACTAGCATCAAGATTGTCACTATCATCAATATCGTCACTATCATCAATATCGATCTCATCAAGAAGAAAACCTTTAGGCTTGTTATCCAGGAACTTGTTCAGAAATACCGTAATGAAAGGAACATAGGAGTTTGTCGCTAGGTATTTGACCAAATAGGATCGTCCAGTTCCTATAGAACCTATCACTAAAATACCCCTAGAGGGGGATAAGGCTAAGCGGAGCGAAAAGGGTTTTCCATGAGATGGGAAATGAAAACTATTTTCCCCACACGAAGTTTGTGAATAAGTGATTGTCTGATAATGAGCAAGGAATATCCGTCTTTCTGCTAAACAGGATGGATTGAACTCATAATTCATTAGATGCTTTTTATGAATGTCAACTAAGTATCGTAAGTAAATTGCTCCCGGTTGTTCAATCATTTGATAACCAGAGTCATTCTTTGATAAATGATCACTATGAGTCAGACTCAATAGAATTTGATCAATCCTATTTTCTGTCGTTAAGGTGGAGAACTGAACCAAGAATTCTCTTTCTTCATCATCAATCGAATCACTGTTCGCGACCCAGGATTCTATTTTCTCATCAATCCAATCCCCGTTCACGTTTTTTCTTTTTCTTATCAATGAATAGATCTCTTTACTGTATGACTTAGATATCTCGTATTTCTCGAAAAAGTGATTCGATTGATGGGATTTGGTATGAGATCGATGATCTCGATTTCCAATCTTTCTTCTTAGAACATATTGATTTGACCCCATAAGCGGGACCAAGCATGTTGCCGCCAGAAGCAGAACCCCGTATTTCTTCTAGAGAATCTCCTAATTGTTTCA